>PVIY010044582.1:0-19624 GCA_004026745.1 Myrmecophaga tridactyla | reverse complement strand
GGGAGGGCTGAGTTCTGCTGCCACTGGAGCCCCCTTGCCACGCCCACAGGGTTCCTTCTGGGATGGAACCGTGTTGGCCAGAGGCTTTCACGGGGAAGGGTGAGGCCCAGAAGTAGGAAAGAGTCCCTCCTGCTCCAAATAATAAAAAGCTCTCCTGGGTGGTGCTGCAGCGGTAGGCGTGCAATAAAATGAGCCACACAGACCTGTGTTCTAGTTGACCTGCCACTAACAACTAGCTGTTCTTGACTCAAAAATCCGATGGGCTATGATGCCATTTTACAAACTGCTCTAGAATTGCTAGGCATCTTGTATTAATAAAAATGATTTATTTGGGTGAATAGATAGTTTAGTGGTTAGAATGCCTGCCTTCCATGAAGGAGACCCGGGTTCTATTCCCAGGCCATGCACCCCCCCCCCGCCCCCCAAAAAAAGATTTATTTGTGCTTACCAATCAATCCTCCCTCCCCCTTCCCCCAATCAAGTCTCCTAGAGACTGTAACTTGCCTCTGTCCTCAGACCTGCATAGTGCTGGTGCATTATAGGCACAGAATGGGTTGGATGGATGGATGCATGATGGATATTTATTTATTGAAGCCACTATATTCCCCAGCATGGGGTCAGGCCATTCAGGGGTATAGAGAGGTGTGAGGCACTTCTCTGACCCCCAGACACAGATAATGTACTTGGGGAGACAGGGCTAACACCCCCAAAGCATGTAAAGAGCACCCACACAGAACCTCCTGGAGACCACAGGCTGTTGGATGCACTTCCTCTAGGAAGCAGAACTACACCTGCTCCAACTTAGCTGGGTAAAGCAGTGGCCAAGGCAGCTGGTAAGCATTCCTGGGGGGCAATTAAGCCTTGTGCTCCCTAAGAAGCCTCTTTTTTAAGACAAACTGTATTCCCTAGATCATAAATCCCATTATTTTTGAGGGAGGATGCAGTCGTGATTTTCCAAGGTATGGGAGAAGGAGGTAAGGGGATGTGCTGAAAATGGAGAAGGAAGTGGGGTAAGATAGTAGGATGGAGAGGAGGAGGACTTGCCTCTTCAGAATTCTCATCTGCCCCTGAGCACTTGTCTCCCTCCATCCTTCCTGTCAGTAGAAATGACACCTCACACAACACAGGCAGGGCACAAGACCTTGCTTAAGTCTTGGTTGGGACCAGTGGAGTAGGGAGAGGAAAGAAGGGGGAGGGAGAGAGCAGAGCAGGCTCAAGAGTTCTTGTAGGACTGGTCCCAGGCCCTAAAGCTTTTTTTTTTTTCCTCCTTTTTTGGAGGAGGAGGGGGTCATCTGCTCAGAGTTTCTTACTCCATAGTAACTGAGCTATTCTGTAGCTTGGAACTGGGCAGGTCCAGGTGTCCAAGCTTAGAAGCACTGCGGGGCAGGAGGGGGAGAAGAATGAGTACCATCCAATGGGGACTGAGTCACCGGCGGGTTCTGCCCTGCAGGCAGCGGGCTGAAGGCAGGGCCCCATATTCCATGCCTGCTTTTCACTGTTACTTAAAGTGCCCTCCTCTGGAAGATGACTCAGCCAGGCTGCTAGGAGGATACCCTGATCTGAGGCCTCTGAGTCAGCTGAGTGGGTGGAAGGAGGCTTAAAAAGAGAACAGTCATTGCCAAAGCCCAGCCAGGGACGGAGCCAGGAGGGCACGGGAAGGAACTTCAGCCATATCTGTAGTCCTCCTGGGCCTCCTGGGCAAGCCCAGCCAATGTCCACCCCTAGGCTGCTTTCCTTGCCCCTGAGCACAGACCTTCACCTTGCCGTTGCCATCAGTTCCGGGCCCCAAGGATGAGGCTCTCTATAAACAGCAGCCTCAGCAATTCTTACACTCGTGGGAATGGTGTAGAGGAATCTGCAGTGGTCAGCAGACTTTGAGAGTAAATCCAGGAGAGGGGGCCTTCAATGGAGGGGGAGGCTCAAAGTCAAGGCTGAGATAAGTTTCAGGGATCTGGGAAAGAAAAGACTTAATAGAACCCAAAAAGAAGCTTTCAGACATATGAGAAGCTGGCATGTGGCAGAGGTATCAGGCATTTTGTGTGTGGCTCCCAAGGAGAAATCTACACCCAGTAGAAGAAGAGCATACATAGAAACAGATTCTGGTTCCATCTTTCTGTGAATGTGGTGAAGATGGTTCAAGTGGTGGTGGAAGGTTGGGCTAGATGACCAGATGTCCTTCCAGTAGGTGTTGGAGCAGGCTCTGCCATGGTAGCTGGAGACCATCCATGGTGGAAGTGTTTGTATCGTAGAAAGCAACCAGCACTATTAGTCAGCACCCCATGCACCCCCCCCAGGGCCATTTACTGGCATACCACTTGGTCTTTCCCAACACAGGGATCCTGGTGTCCTATGAGGATATGACATGCCACCGCATAGAGAGATCCATGGCCACGAGCAATCAGAGACTCACCAAAGTTATGTAAATCACCCAGGCCACTAATATATGGAGCTGGGAACCTCATGATTACTCCATGGTACCAGGTGGCCTCACTCTCCTACCCCAGATAAAAAATCAATTCATCCTACACTCTGGGCTGCCATCTACCCACATACTCTTTTTAAAGAAATGTTAAATCTTTGTTTGAGTTTTTAATTATTTTAAAAAACAAACAAACTTAGGCTTGTATAACCAATTTTAACACTTGACATATATAAAATAAAGAGAGAGCTTCTGGCTTCTAATCTATTTCTTCCCATCTCCTCTAGCAACCATTTAGTGTGAATCTGTCCATGGTTTTCTATGTATTTATAGGGAGAGTATATATTTTATGTTTATAATTGTGATCATTCTATACAAACAATGACTTTCTCTTTTTTTACTTAAATTATTATATGTATCTTTCCACTTCTGTGTTTCACTCTTTTTCAAATGGCCTGGTATTCCAGGGAAGGAATTATGCAGAAAGACTCTGAATTATGGACATTTAAATTACAACATTGTTTCAGCAATCAATCTTTGTCTTTAGCATATGTATAAGTATTTCTGTAGGGTAGAGTCCTAGAATTAGAATGTAGGTGTGTGCATGTTAAGTTTTTGTGGGTTTTTTTTGTACAGCCAAAAAGTTTAATGCCAAGCAAAAGTACACACTCAAAGGGGGTGAGCACAAGCATTCTCCAAAGGAAGATAAGTGCTCTGAGGCTGGGATTCCTGCATTATAAGGACTTGAAGGGGCTCTTCCCCTCTGGTTATGCTAATCATGGATTGATGAGCTGCGCTTTTCATTGGTTCTTTTCAGCACTGACCTGAGTGAGAGTTAGGTTTGCAGGGGCTAGGTGGGTATGCCAGAAGGAACCTCTTGTTACGGGTTTTAGGGTCACATCCCCCTCCCTCCTTCCCTGTCTAACTGCCTCATTATCCCCTCAGAGAATTCCATCCCTTGTTTTTGTTTTTTTTTTTTTCCTTTTTTTGGCATGGGCAGGCTCTGGGAATCGAATCCTTCTCTTCATCTATGGGGTGCTGAAGACGGGAGTTCAGTCTTCTGCAACTGCTTCCTGCTGACAGGGAGGCATTGTTCCTACCTATAATGGGAGCAGAATTCTTTGGCTATCCTATCTAGCCTGTTAAAGTTTTAAGACTGTGCCAATTCATAATCCATCAACAAGAGTTGATAGAGTCTTTGTTTCCCCTACACATTTGCCAAGACTAAATATCATCATCAATCTTTTTAATTTTTGCCACTCTGATAGGTGAAAAAAAAGGTATGTTTTAAATTTATATTTCCTTGATAATTAGTAAGGTTTAGTATCTTTTTCAAAGCTTACTAATAATTTGTAAGACTTCTGTTGGTTACTTATTCATATGCTTTGCCCATTTTCATATTATGATGTCTTTTATTATCTGTAAGGATCCTTTATATATTGTGGCTTTTGATCCTTTGTTACATATCAATCACATCTATTTTCTGCTTTTCCCACCCCCTGCCCATCTGTCCCTACATAAACACCATCTTGGCTACTCCATGTCAAACCCACACCCTTCCAGCTCTGAGCCTCTGACAGGGGCACAAAGTAGCAGGTTGGGTGAGCCTCACTCTAGGTGTCCAGCCAGGCAGTAGAACCCAATGGTGAAGGTGTGACCTCTGGAGTTAGGCCTAGATTCAAATCCCAGCTCCAAGTCTGGGCATTCTTCAGGGATGAACTGCTTAACTTCTCCAAGCTTCCATTTCTTCAGTGGTAATACAGAGATAATAATTGTGTCGATCCCGTAGACAATTGTTGTGGGCAAATAATAGTAATAAAATAGTGACCATTTTTTGAACCCTGAATTTATGCTAGTAAATGTATTATAATAATGTCTTAGCTCATTTAACCCTCACAGCAATATGCATACTATTTGCATATTCACAAAGCCCTCAACACAATGCCAGGCAAATAAATGTTAGTTAAAATTGTGAGCGTGACTCTGGCATCACTGTATGATTGTATTTTAGGGCGTGAACACCTTCCTCTCTGCCTCAGCCTGAGGAGCCTTGATCCTGGTGGTGACGCAGTAGCTCCTTTTTGCCAGCCCCAGTTCCCTCTGCTCCTGATGCTCCCTCTGCTCCCCCTGTTACCTCTTTGCCACTTTGGCTGTTATTCTCTGTCTCCTCCAACTCTGCTAGAACTTTGTTGCAGTTGAACCTAGCGTCCTAGATTCCTAGGCATGCAGATTCCTTGGTTTCAAATGCAGGAGAATAGGACGCAATGTGACACAGAAGAGCAATCTCTAGATTTTTATTAAAATCCAAGTTCATCCATTTACTATCTTTGTGGCCTTGGATTATTCCAGGTAATTTAGCTTCTCAGAGCCTCCATGTACTCTTCTCTGAGAGTTTCTGTGAGAATGACCTAAGCTCTGCAGAGTACTTTGCAGGATGCACAGCTCATGACAAGTGCTCAACCAATTCTAGTTCCTTTCCCACTTCTCCCTGCCTCCCCTTTTTTTTCTGACACTCTTTCTGAGGCATTTCATTGGCTTTTTAGGTTGTTAGCAGGGAGACCCAAAGCCTTTAGAAAGAAGTCACCACTGCTCCCAATCCCCTTCCTAAGGGGAAACTGATGCTTAGAGACCAGCACCTTTCAGGAGTTTCTGTACCACTTCTCCCTCAGCTGGTCTCCCTTGCGGGCAGTGACACAATTGCAAAATGCTCAGCCCAGATTTACGCCTTGAATCTCTTCCTCTGCATGTCTGGACCATAAGAAAGATTTGCTGAATGAATGGATAAATGTAAGGATCTGGGTCTGATATTCACAACCCATCTTAATCTTGCTTCCTCTCCAGGTCTTCTTCTCTCCACACCTTTCACCTCTCCCTTCCCTGAACTAATCCATCCATCTTCACCACTCACCAGAAATCATTCTGTTCCCTTCTGTGAAATACCACTCTCCAACCACATGCCACATTTCTTCAGGGCCCGGTTCAAATGCTAGGCTCTCCCTGCTCTGAAATCTCCCAGTGCTTTCTCTGTGCTTCTGTTGGGGTACATCATGCTTTCTCTTTGGTGTATCACTCTGCCCTTGTACTTTTCTCCTTGATGACTCTCTAGGGCCTATTCCCATTTGTCATTTTTGTGCCCCTCCCAGTGGCATTGTGCAGTCTTGCCTGTAGTAGGAATGCAAGCATTTGTTGGAGAAATGTATGGACCATTTAAAGGATCTGTCAACCACCATGCCAACCCAGCCTCCTGAGTTATAGCAGAAGGTCCAGCACCACCATCTCTGGCTCCTGGGTGAGGCCTGAACAGAGCCTCATGTCATCTTTGGTCCCAAGACATGGCTTATAGAGGGGACAATAACAATCCAAGGCCTCCAGGGGAGAGGGGGTCTCTTACCTTAATGTTGTGGTAACTCGGTGCCTCACGGCAAGGCTCTGGTGTCTCGGTGTGCTCCAGGAGATGAGGCTCTGAGTCTTTAGGACCCACCTGGCTCCATCACCAGTTGGAAAGCCAAAACTCAGAGAGAGGAAGTAACTGGCATAGGATCACACAGTGGCATGGTGAAAACTAGGAACAAGGCTCTAGGACATTCAATTTAGAGCTCTTTTCCAGTACCAGGGGAAGCATAACCTGTCCAGTCTTTGAGACCTCAGTCAAAATCAGATCAAGGTTTACTCAGCATGCCTAGTAAATCCAAGGATAAAAGACCCAGGAGTCACAATAGTGTACATATATGTGTGCACATAAAAGCCAATTAAGCACAGTCGACCGTGGCAGTTTTCTTGATCTTGTTAAAAAAAAATACATATGTACCTATCTATATATGTGTGTGTATGTTTATGTATCTATATATGGGTGTGTATGTATATGTATATATGCGTATTTTTTCTCATAAGAATGAGGCATATTCTGAAAATATATAGCTGTGTCCCAGTAGCCATGTTTCTTGAAGATGATTGTATAATAATAAAGCTTTCACAATGTGGTTGTGTGATTGTGAAAACCTTGTTCTGATGCTCCTTTTATCTACAGTATGGACAGATGAATAAAACATATGGATTTAAAATAAATAAATAATAGGGGGAACAAATGTTAAAATAATTTAGTAGATTGAAATGCTAGTGATCAATGAAAAGGAGTGGTAAGGGGTATAGAAAAAAATAGGGGAAACAAAGGCTAAAATATATTGGGTAGATGGAAATACTAGTAGTCAATGACAGGGATGGTTAAGGGGTATGGTATATATGAGGTTTTTTATTTTTTCTTTTTATTTCTTTTTCTGAATTGATGTAAATGTTCTAAGAAATGATCATGGTGATGAATATACAACTATGTGATGATATTATGAGTTATTGATTATAACCAAGAATGGAATGATCATATGGTAAGAATGTTTGTGTTTGTATGTTATGTTTAAAAAATTTTTTTAATTGATTAATAAAAAAGAATGAAGCATATTTAGTATTTTTAAAATGGAGCATACTAAACAGCATAAAAAAATCGTGAAATTTCCTACCACCCAGGATTAACCAGTTAAAAAAAATTTTTTTTCAAAGAGAGGAAGAGTTTATTACTAGGCATGTAGTAGGAGAGCAGATGGCCTAGTGCCCAAAATCCATCTCCCCGAGTCCAGGGGGTCCAAGGTTTTTTTTATATATATATATACATTTTTTTTTAATTGAGAAATCTTCACACCCATCCAGTCCATACATGGTGCACAATCAATGGCTCACAATATCATCACACAGTGCTGTATTCATCACCATGATGATTTCTAGGACATTTGCATCACTCCAGAAAAAGAAATAAAAAGAATAAACTCATACACCCCATGCCTTTTACCCTTTCACTTAAATTTTTGATGTATTTCTTTCTAGGTTCTTTTTCATGCAAGTAGAAATCCATTTCAGTATTTGGGGCTTTGCTGTGTATACAGTTTAACGCTTTCTGTTTTTCATTTAGACCCTATGACATGAGTATTTTCCATATTATTACAATATTCTCAAAAACATAATTTTAATGATTGCTTAATAGTTCACTGCATGTCATGATTTGTTTAATCATTTCTTTATTGTTGGATGTTTATAACCAATACCATGAAGAACTTTCTTGAACACAAATCTTTGCCCACATTTCAGATTATTTCCTTAGGACAAATTCCTAGAAGTGGAGGGCAGGAACATTTTTAAGGCTCTCAATACTTGCTGCCAAGTAGCTTTCCAGAAACCTTGTACCAATTACACTCCCACCAGCTGCATCAGAGAAGAGCCTTTTGATTCTGCAATTGCAGCAACACCTCGGGCTGGGGGAGGGGTTCTCTTCCATCCAAAGCCTCTCAGGCTGTCCTGACAATGAACCCCTTGTCCTGCCCCTACCCCCACCAGCCCCATCTCCCTCTCCCACACTGCCCTCCGTCTCTGGCTCCAGGCTGAACTGCCTGTGAGGCCTCTGTTCAACCCCAGTCCAGCTGTCTTGGCGCTCCAGGCTGCTTCAAAGAGTTGGGTTGGTAGAGTTGAAGGGTGAGAGAGATGCCTGTCCTGAGGGGTGGCCACCCTTCCAGCCTTGGGGAAGTCACTAGGGGAAATGGAGGGAAGGGTGTGTGAGGGTTCCTGAGTCATCTGCCTCTTTCAGAGACTAACCCCACAGCAGTGAGCTGCACATCCAAGAAGGGGAAAGCAGCAGGGGCAGCCTTGGTGCCAGTGGCCATGGGAAGCTCTAGCCAGCATGTGGATGACTTGTTTCCCTGCAGGCTCTGAACCCTCTCCATGAACCCCAGGAAGAAGGTAGACCTGAAACTCATCATCATCGGAGCCTTGGGGTAAGCCAAGCTCAGCTAAGGGTTTGGGGGTTGGGAATCAGCCTCCTATCCAAGGATACTAAGATCTTTTGGATGTGTTCCCGCTTCCCATGGGTCTCTTCCTGATTCAAGGTGGCACCAGGTGGGGCATCCTTCCAAGAAAGGGAGCTTAGATGGAGGGAAGAAACTGGGGGTCAGGAGACATGGTTTCTGGTCCCAGGTCTTCAGTGACTGGCTGTGTGAATTAAACAAGTCACTAGCATCTATCTGCCCTCCCACCTCCTGCCACATACATCCTCAGGAAAGACCTGACTGTGGCTATGAGGTACTTGGTTCTCTCCAACCCTCTCAGCTCACTTTGGCTCATCCCTACTCCTAGAAACCATTGCCTAGCTCCTTGCTACTCAGAGCGTGGCCCGTAGACTACAGATGTCAGAGATGACCAATCTCAGGGAGAGACAGTGGAGAGAGGGGCATGGAAATATTTTGAAAATGATGTGGATGCGTGTGCATGTTCATGTGTGTCTGGTTTGTCTTTCCTCAGGGTGGGAAAGACTTCCCTCCTTCACCAGTATGTGCATAAGACATTCTATGAGGACTACCAGACCACGCTGGGGGCCAGCATCCTCTCCAAGGTTATCATACTGGATGACACAACTGTGAAGCTGCAGGTGAGCAGTCCTTCCTTCCCCTCCCCAACATACACAAACCTAAGTCACGCCACCCTTCCTGGACAGCCACTCCCCGGCAGTGTGCACCAGGAGCCAGAGCAGCCTAGAGCAGGGAGGGCAACGCACAACTAGTGGGCCAAAGCTGACTCACCTCCTGTTTTTTTGTAAAGAAGGCTTTATTGGAATCCCACAACACCTACTTGTTTACTCATTGTCCATGATTGCTTTCACACCACAACAGCAGAGCTGAGTAGCTGCAGTAGAGATTACATGATCTGTGAAGCCTGAAATATTTACTTTCTGGAGAAAAAAATGGCTGATCTCTGGTCCAGACAAAGATTACAAATCCAGCAATAGAGAGGACCCCCCCTCCTGTTCTCCAGTTCCCTGGCAATTGTGGCAGGTGGTCTTGTCCCTCTGAAGATTCACATTTCCAAATCTTTCGGGTGGGAATCACAATCCCTGTCATGATGAAGTGGGGGAAAGTGGGAGCTCAGATGTAACAGTATTCCCAGGACATTACTGCAGAGGTGTGGTAGAGTGCACAGACGGGAGGGTCAGTGTGCCGGTGTGTGCAAAGGAGCACAAGAATCTGTGCCAGGGCTCTGTGCTCCTTGCCAAGAGAAAGAAGCTTTAATGAGAAGTGATCCACTTGGTCCTCCCTCCAGCCATTCAACATGTCCTCATGTGGCAACTTCTCTTGTCCTCCAGATCTGGGACACAGGTGGTCAGGAGCGGTTCCGCTCCATGGTGTCCACATTCTACAAAGGCTCTGATGGCTGCCTCCTGGCCTTCGATGTCACCGACCTGGAGTCCTTTGAAGCCCTGGATGTCTGGCGGGGTGACATTCTGGCCAAGACTGTCCCCATGGAGCAGTCCTACCCGATGGTGGTGCTGGGGAACAAGATTGATTTGGCAGACCGGCAGGTATCCTTCATTCATTCATTCATTCACGTGAGCACCTACTATGTGCCAAGTACAGTGTTGGGTCCTGCACATACAGAGCTCAATCGGGAACAGTTCTTATCTCAAGAATCTCATAGTCTAGTGATAGAGACACTTTGAAAAGACAATTATAATACAATAGTATAAATGCAATTGTAGAGTTTTACTTTGGATATTTGGAAACCACATGAAGGAAGGATTTACTAGAGGAATTGGGTTCCAGGCTGAAGAACCAGCATGAGCAAAGGGCATCAACAGCATGATGGAAGCTGAGAACTGAAGGCAGTTTTGTCTAGAGGCAGGGGGTGGAGAAGTTAAGGCATCAAAGGTCGGCAGGTACAGAAACCGGTGGAGTTTGAATTAAGAACAGTATTTCTACCTAAGAGCCAGGTAGACGGTCTGCAGTTGCAAATGCTAGAACCCACATGTTTTATGGGGAAGTAATCATCTTTTTTTATAATTAGCTTAGCATACTCTGAGCACCTGGGGAACCACTTTATAACTGGTCTGCTCCATGCTTACAGCGCTCTTACTTGGGTAGGTGTGTGCCATGAGAGTGGCATTGAGAACAGCTGTTTCAATCATTGCTTTAATCATTTCTCTAAGGAGAAAAGAAGTAGACTTACTTTGTAAAAGATGTTCTTGTGCCAAACAAAGCCCATATGACACCAAAAACAGCGGTTTGAAGAAAGTTTTCAGAGTGATTCAAATATAGAAAAGTAAAAAAAGCAATGGGGTACCCAGTGCCAGCCCATGAAAAAAAAAAAAAAAAGCAATGGGGAACTGAGTCATCATGTTTGAACAAAGTTTTCACAATGGCTCAAATAGAGAAATGTGATAGGAGAACTGATGCATCACTTAGCACAAAGTATGTTGGAATGATGGATGGATGAATGGATGGAGGGATGGATGGGTGGATGATGGTGTTTCCAAATGAGCTAAAATGTAAGAAAAGAGAGTCTATTGTTTGGAGAGGAAGAGATGAGTTTGGTTTTGGATATACCGAGTTTGAAGAGGTTGTAGAGCAACTGATCGGAGATATCCAGCAGAATTTAAAATGCATGAGAATGAAGCTACAAAGGACAAGTTTGTGTGTAGAAATAGATACCTAGAAATCATCAGTCCTAAGGTCACTTCAGGTTGTAAACTCAGTCTCGATTCTATAATTATAAATATCTAATCTCATATAATAATCAAATTCCCAAGATCACTCAAAGGTAAGTTGTCTCCCTTTTTCCCACTGGGGCCTGCTGCAGGTGAAAATGGTCTAGGAAAGGGGGTACGATCCTTTGAACTTCACTGCCAATTTTATGCATCCACACCTCCTCGCCTTATCTGGGTAACTCCAGTTTCTTACCCTGTCAGGATGAAGTAAATGACGGAGAAGAGGTGAGGACAGCTGGAAAATTCCTATTTAACTGGTACAATCATAAGGTAGTTTCATGCTGTCTAGGTTAACAGGTGTTTCAAGGTTTTTCCCTGGGTCACTCCTTTGAGTCCTTAAGAAACCTTCACTGGAAACATTTGACTGTGCCTCTCATGACACGGCTCTCACGTTTTCCTCCAGTGTGCTTTCCCTCCTCAGCCCCTAATCTTTCAGCCATTAGGTCACCCCCCCACCCCCACCTCCAGGCAGTCCTCCTGATGGGATTTACTACAGTTGACTCTCTTTTTGTTGAACCCTCATTGTGTTCTCAAGACATCCTTGTGCATTCTGACGTCATTGTCAAAAGCAAGGGTAACTAGTTCCCAGTGCAGTCTGTGTTCATTCTCTCTCTCTCCCCGCCCCCTCCTCTGCCATGTTGCTTTTCACCCAGAATTCCTCAGATATATGTCAGACAGCTGTCCACTGAGTCCACCAACTCCAGGTAACAGATGCTAAACTTTCCAAGTGTCCTCCCCAGCCCCTCTCTCTTGGCTACAAATGAAGCCCCACCTCCTCCCCCTTTGTGGGTGGTGGTGGGACCCACACCACCACTCTCTCCCTCCAAAGAAATCCTCTCTAATCCTCCTTTTCAGCCCCTTTATATCCTTGCTGTGGGTTTTAAAGTCACCTGATAGGTTCTTGGCCATGAACCTTTGGAAACGTGAAAGATCCAGGGACAGGGTATCTCCTAATCTGCTTATCTGACATCTATCAAATTGTAATGCTTCAGCCCAAACTTCCATTTTAACATCTTGGTTCAAATGTTTGTAGGTTGTAGGGTGAGAAGTTAAAGGAGTTGAAGATAGAGAACCTGGAATTTTCTCCGTAAAATTAAGAGGCACCATCTTCTATTGAGAGGAAGGAAAGAGGGAACCAAGTAAGACTTAAAAACCATCTGACGCTTTACCAGTTACTCTTGAGAGAAATGGGTGTAGGAGCTAATCAAGGACAAGGACAAGAATTGATGAGTGACACAAAGGACTCAGCTGATGGAGAAGACATGGATTTGAGCTGGCCCCTGTGGAATATTTTTCTTTAGCAGTTTTGAGAGGGATAAAAGCCAGGAACAAGGGATCTGGGACTAAGGTTTTTCCAGACAAGAGCAGCAACAGAATAGGGGTATGAGGGTTCAGAGAAACTATGAAGGAAAGAAGAGAAACAAGGAGAGGGTTGAGGGGGCAGGGGCTAGGGTGTCAGTAATCAGACAGCAGGGAAGGAGTGAGGACATGAAGGACTGATGGGAGAGGAGGTGCGGTGACAGATTAGGGAACTGAGGTTGAGATTTTACAAGGCACAGGTCAGTGATGACAAGCTCCTGGGATTGGCCCTGGGAGGAGATGGCTGAGTGGAAAGAACATGAAGATGGTTGGAGGGGAAGGAATTCTGAGGCTGCCAGGAGAGGTAGAGGCCATGTGGTGAGGTGGATTACCAGATCCCAAGGTTTCAACAAATGAGGGGCTGTTGATGACTCAAAAGGGTATAGAGGTCCAATCCAAGCCTGGGTGGGATGAGCTTTGTATTACAGAGAGAGAGGAAGAAGAAAGTTTCACAAGGAGCTGTGAAGTGCCAGGCGAGTCCCTACCCCATTGCTAGCTGAGTGTCCTTGGACCAGTTCTGGATTCTTCATCTGTGAGATGGAGATCAGAATACCAACTTCATGAGGTCGTTTGAGGATTAAAAGAGATGATGCCTATAAAGCACATGGCAAGCTTAACAAATTAAAGCAATTGTTATCCTCCTTGTCTCCATAAGGGGTGGGCTAGGAAAATAACAGGAGGGTTTACTACTTCATAACAAGAAAATGAATATTTAAAAATATATGGATAGAATGAATTTAAGGAAATAACTGGCTTAGGCTTGAAAAAATCATATTACTTCTACAGAATATTGACATTTTAGAAATAGCAGTCTTACTAGCATCTGTGCAACAGGAGTTTTATTCACTAGGATGAATTCTTTGCTCTATGCTCTGCTAAGTAATTTCTGGCATGCCACTATTTTATAACTTTGGAATTATGTTTTCTGAAAATATTCTTTATTATTTTTGGTATTTTTTTTAAGTTGAAGCTACTTTTTTATCATCAGAATCAACTTTTTTTCTTTTTTGTGAAAAATAACATATATACAACAAAGCATAGTGCAACAATTAATTGTAGAACACAGAGTTTGGTATAGGTTACAATTCCACAATTTTAGGTTTTTACTTCTAGCTTCTCTAAGATAATGGAGACTAAAAGAAATATCAATATAATGGTTCAGCAGTCATACTCGTTTGTTAAACCCTACCTTCTGTGTATAACTCCACCATCACCATCTATCTTTCTCCCACTCTGTAGAGGTATTTGGGCTATGCCCATTCTAACTTGTTCAAGTTGGAAGAGGCTGTCGATAATATGGGATAAGGGGATGGAACTGGTTGATGTTCTGGAGATGCTAGCCCCTCTGGGTTTCAGGACTTATCTGGTTGATTTTTAGTAACATTTAACAGACTTATTTTGACTGCTAATTTTAACACTCATATAATCAATCCTTTTTTTAAATCATTTTTTATTAATTGAAAAACATTACAAGAAACGCAAACATCCTTAATATATGCTCATTCCGCTCTACATATATAAATAATTAATCCTTTTAAATGCTTATAAGATGAAATAGTATCATAAATAAAATGATGAAAACTGGACTAATTTTGCCAACTTTTTGGTCTCTGATGAATGAACAAAACTGTGAAAGGAAAAGCAAACTGTTACTAATATGTTGTCAACCAAAAGAAAAATAGTAGAATAATACTGCTAAAACAGCCCTCATGCTGAGCTCAAGGAAACCACAGTCTAGGGGGAGACACAAAAAAGGAGCAGAGTTCTCATGCAGTGCCCTGCAGGGGGCAGCTCAGGGTTTTAGTTTGCTAAAGCCACCAGAATGCAACAAACCAGAAATGGATCAGCTTTTAATAAGGGGATTTATTTAGTTAAAAATTTATAGTTCTTCAGAGGAAAGGCAGCTAGCTTTCATCTGAGTTTCTCTGTCAAATGGGGAGGCACACAGCGACATCTGCTGGCTTTCTCTTCTGACTTCTGGGTTCCAACAACTTTACCCCAGGCGATTCCTTTCTGCATCTCCAAACGTCTGGGCTGAGCTATGAGTGCTGAGGTGAGGTATGCTGAGCTGCTGAGCTCGCTTCTGACCTCTCTCTTTTAAGCCTCCAGCTAATTAAATTAAACCTCACTCATTGCGGAAGGCATTCCCCCTATTCAACCACAAATGTAATCAACCATAAATAATTTCACGTACTGATGATTTAAGTCCACAGAAACAGAACAATGAGGCATCATCACATGGTCAAATTGACACCTGAACCTAACTACCATACCAAGGGACCACTGAGCTCTGCCTTTTCTCAGCTGTGTGACCACTGGATGGCTCTGAACGTCAGTGTCCTTGTCTTTAGAGTTTTATACTAACTCTGTTGGTGTTACTGGGAGGATTAAGTGAGTTAAAACATGGTAAAGTAGTTGACACAGTATGTCAGACATTCTGATATATAGTAGGGCCTTTTTAACTGTTCCTGTCACCCTAGCGACAGGCCAATTGGATATGGGCTTCCTTAGCCAGTTAAGGAAGTCCCCCCTCCCTAGCTATGTCTGCTAGGTCCCATCCCCATTTGAAGGAACTAAGGAAGGAGCCAATGGCAGGAAGAAGCTCCTGGCTTTGGCTTTAAGAAGGTGGCATAGTGCAATTGGCTCTAATTTTGCCAGGCCTGTCTGTGTTCAGATCCCTGCTCAGCCATGTACACATAGGGCAAACTTTTAAATTCTCCAGTCCTCAGTAAGATGGAGCTAACAATATACAGCACATAGATTTCTGTTGGCAATTTAGGAGGTACTGTGTGTAAAGTGATGGGCTCAAGGAAGGTTCTCAGTAAATGGGAGGCATGATGGTCTTGGTGGGACAGTGGTAGGAAAGGTGATGGTAAGAGGATGATGGTGGCTTTCTCTTCTGACTTCTGGGTTCCAACAACTTTACCCCAGGCGATTCCTTTCTGCATCTCCAAATGTCTGGGCTGAGCTATGAGTGCTGAGGTGAGGTATGCTGAGCTGCTGAGCTCGCTTCTGACCTCTCTCTTTTAAGCCTCCAGCTAATTAAATTAAACCTCACTCATTGCGGAAGGCATTCCCCCTTATGGATGGAACATCAATCAGTTCCATCCCCTTATCCCATATTATCGACAGCCTCTTCCAACTTGAACAAGTTAGAATGGGCATAGCCCAAATACCTCTACAGAGTGGGAGAAAGATAGATGGTGATGGTGGAGTTATACACAGAAGGTAGGGTTTAACAAACGAGTATGACTGCTGAACCATTATATTGATATTTCTTTTAGTCTCCATTGTCTTAGAGAAGCTAGAAGTAAAAACCTAAAATTGTGGAAGTGTAACCTACACCAAACTCTGTGTTCTACAACTAATTGGTGGTGGGGACATTGGGGATGGTGGCGGGGATTGTGGGCATGGTGGGGCCATGAGGGTGATGATGGTGGGGACAGCGGGAGGATGGTGGGGGGAACAATGGTTGGGATGGGGATGGCGATGGTGATGGTGGTGGCATGAGGGGGGTGTCATAATGGTGATATGATGATGTTGGTGATGATGATGATGATATAGGAGCGGAAGTCATTTCTTCCCCTTATCCAGGTACCCCAGGAGATAGCCCAAGGCTGGTGCAAAGAGAAAGATATTCCCTACTTTGAAGTCAGTGCCAAGAATGACATCAACGTGGTGCAGGCCTTCGAGATGCTGGCCAGCCGCGCTCTGTCCAGAGTGAGTGACAGTGGTGGCAAGGGCTGCCCCTCGGCATGAGGGACCTCAGGAGCTTCTAGAGAGACAAACTGGGCTCAGGTGGAGATGTGGGTGGGACAGGAATGCTCATCATGTTAGTTAATTAGCTGCGACATGAGCTCAATGGCACCCCAATTCTGGAACCACGGCATGGCAAAGCTCAAAGACACCTCAAAATCATTTGTGGAGTTTCTGAGAAATGCAGAGTCCAGTATCTCACCCCTGGAAATTCTAATTCATTAAGGGTTTGAGAAGCGATGATCTAGTTCAACCCTCTCATGTGACTGGCCCCATGCTGCCAAGCACTAGTCAAGGAGAATATTAAACCTGCAGGAGTTGCCGTCATCCCCCAATCAAAAAGATGAAGAGACATAGACCCCTTGATGGTCCAAGAAGCACATACGGAGTATGTCACGCCAGGCACTGTGCAAGGCTCTGGAGGCCCATGGTTTGATGAGGGAGACACTCACACACGCATCATTACAATTCAGACTTGTACAGTGGGGAAGGCCTCACCGATGGTGCCCCAGGGGAGGGACACAGCCTACACTGTGGTAGAGAAGAGGGAGCGGAGAGTCGGTTAGAGGTCAGGAAACCTAGGCCCCTAACCCAGCCACTGACCTCTGGGCTCCTGGGAAGAAGCTGGAGGTGGAGGACGGGGTGGGAGAGGGTTGGGAGGAAACATGGGGGCCTCAGTTCCCAACAGTATAGTGGGGAAGGAACGCAAACCCATGGGCCATTAAGGAGAGCAGAGGGCAGGCTGTGCTCTTTGCAACTTGGACATGGACCTTGACTTCTCTTTTCCTTCCCCAGTATCGAAACATCTTAGAGAATTACCTCACAGACTCCATCAAGCTCTTGCCAGAAGACCAGTCAAGAGGTGGATGCTGCTGAACCACCAAAGGCAAGACCTGCGCTGAGGCCGGTCGTCCAGGAGGATGGGGTCAGGAGGCTCCCCTGGCCAGCCCCCCCACTGCCTGCCCAAGTTGAGCAGGCTGCTTAGGCTTCCACCCCACCATGTCTGTGCTCGCCCAGAACACAGAGGGCAGCTCCTGCCTGAGGCTGAGAAGATGAGGGCAGGGCTAGGTGAAGCCCTCAACGCTACAGCCAAGTCCTGGCCCTGGAGGAGTCACAGTTCCCCTTACTGACTCTGGCTTCCCTGCCACTTGCCTCTCTAAACACACGCTTCTCTGCAGCAGTTCACCATCTCTGTCATATTTTCCTGTGGACCAGCCTTCCTCAGAGCTATCCCACCACACACACACACACACACACCAAAGCCACAAGCTCAGCCTTGGACATGGCTACAGCTCAGCTTCCCACAAGAACCAGAGCCAAGGACTGAGGGCCTGGACCCCACGGGCGGGACCTGGGCTCAACCCCTGGCAGAAGCTCTTCAGGACTGAATTAACCCCTGGGGCAGCCCAGGAAAAGGCCTCAGGGACTCTGGTTCATTCACCCTTGGGTGTGTTCACTAAGCCTTGGTTTGTTCATCTGTCCAGGGGGGCGATATGTGCCCTGCCTGTGTCAGAGTGTGTTTTCCAGGACCAGAAGCTCCACTTAAATCTCACTGCTTTTGTTGATATGCACTTATTTATTCCTTCAACAAGTATTTTTGAATATCTGCAATGTACAATGTACTGAAGTTCAATGACAAAAAAAAAAAAAAACAGACAAGGACTCAACTCTCCTGGAGCCTACATTCTGCTGAGGGGTGGGAGGAAATAAACATAGAATGTAAACAAGTATCTTCAAATACCAGGTAAGTTCTGTGAATAAAATGAAAGAAGGTAATAGGATAGAGAGGGAGGGGCGGGGCTGGTGGTCGTGGTGGTGGTTCCTGGGGTGCTATTTTAGACAGAGTGGTCCAGGAGGGCTTCCCTGAGGAAGTGACATTTGGCCTGAGGGCTAGATCTGGAGAAGGCAGCTGCCAGCTGAGATCTGGAGGAAGAGAGAGCACTCCAGGAAGAGGGATCTGTAAGAACCAAGGGCCTGAGGCAAGGACAAATGTGCTGTGTTCCAAGAACAGGGAAAGGACATTCATTCACCTGAGGACTCAAAGCTGCTGTCCTAGGGACAAGGCAAAGGAGACTGGACTCTTTCCCCCATCCCCTGAACCAGGCCCCACCCGGGATTCAGAGATTTTCCCACGGTACCCACCCCCAGTAGGGATGGATACAGGCTCCCTGAGGCTGTGCTGATCTTGGCCACCAGAGGGCAGCAGTGCTCCTTCCCTTCCAGGCCGAGGGGGACGTGGACACCGCCCACTCTAGAGGAGCCGGTGTTTTCATCCTACTGACGCTCGTTTCTTCGCAAGCTCTGGACGTGTTCTGGCGATTCCTAACTTCTTAGGCCTAGCGAGAAGTGGGCAAAAACCACAACATAATGTTTCAGGCAAGAAATCAACATGGCTTTCCTGATCAGCATTTGTGACAAGACCAGAGCGTGGCACGTGAAGAGCCCAGACTTTTCCTTCTGGCTACAGCCAGCACGGGCAGGGCCCGGCCTGAAGGCGGTGGACAGCCCAACTCTTAGGGGCTCCCAAGGCCAGGTCCAGGCCCACCACAGAAGAAGTTTCCTTCCTGAGCTCCTGAGGCCTAGAGGTCGGGGAGTCAGGGGAAATCAGTAAGGGAGACTGGGGGGCCCCTTCTCCCCAAGCCCACATCTGGGGTATGAGATGGCACTGGCCAGAGCTGGCACGGGAGCAGGCTGGGCCTGGGGCTGCTGTCTCTGTGTCCTCTCGAGCTCCGAGAGACTGATGGCACTGCTTCCCTGGGGTGCTATTTTGCCTGTCCCGCGGGCTTCCTGGGAGTCAGACCATGGGTGGCCACGTCGTATGTGGGGCTGCATATGTGGCAGTGTGCGTGTGCCATGGTGGACACAGGGACTGTTTCTGAGTGTGCACAATGAATAAGAGGTGTGCTATGTTTGTTTTTATCCTTCACTGTTCTTTGTTTTTAGGTAAAAATTAAAATTTCCCCATACTTCAAAATTCAAAAGATACTAAAGGGCAGACAACAAAAGGTTAAATGGGAGCAGCTACACAATTTGCAGGGCCACGTACAAAATGATAATGCTGGGTCCAATATCCAAAAATGATTAGGAATCTTAAGATGGCAGCAGAAGAGCATCAAACCACGTGGGGGCCCTGCTGAGCATGGGTCGCCCTGGCCAAGCAGGCCCTGGGGAAGCAGCTCGTTTTCAGGGTTCCCCAGAAGGCTCAAGCCCTGGCCAGCCCACCTGGGCCTCCGTCCCAGTGCAACCTGAAGGGAAAACAAGTCTCATTTACAAACGAGCCCGAGACAGTTGAGATTTAACCCCAGGCTCAGACCATACATCTTGCACCTTCAGTCAGGAGCCGAGAGAGAATGTTTCAAATGGGGGTGCAGAGTTGGGGATCTCGGGATGCACTAACCAATCCCCAGGGCTGAGGGGACTGGGTGGACGGTGGGCAATCAGAGTCTCTCCATGGGGCCACCCCCACCCCTGAGCCTGAGGTTCCCCCAGTGCATGATGTGGGTGCACAGAGGGGGGGG
>PVIY010044581.1:0-19625 GCA_004026745.1 Myrmecophaga tridactyla | reverse complement strand
GTGTGTGTGCGTGTGAAGGAACAAAATGAAAGGCTAAGGTCAAAAGTGCCTCCCTAAAATCAAAATGAGTTACCCCAACCTTGACTCTACTTGGCAGGATCTTGCATACAGAACTCTCAAGGGCATCAAGGGAGCTGTGTGTGTGTGCAAAAAAATGGAGCTTCTCTTTTAGCAGAGTTCAGTTTTACCTAAAAACCAAAGAAAGCTTCCAGATGCTAGGAGTTGAAGAAGATGCCAGAATTTTTTTTAAAAAAACCTCTTTGTTTGCTTGTACATGTGTCTGTAAGCTTAAGAAATTTCTGTTCTGGGTGCAAATTTAGTTATATGTAATTAGTTGTTTGCTAATCAGAAAAAGCTCTTCAGAGATCACTGGGTTGGAATCCCAAATGGACCCTAGCCTAGAGCAAGAAAAGTAGTCTGAATAATGCAATTCTTGTTCTTGGGCTTATTTTAAGGCATTCAGAGTCCTTAGTCACTCATACTTTGGGGGATCTCAAACTACATCATATTAACTGAAATGGACTCACACTCCAAATATTGTTTTTTTGTAAAAACATTATTTATACTTTTACTTTTCAAATTATTTGGCTATAGGTTACACATTTCATTAATGATTGGTTATGATTTCTGGGCAGTCTTTGCATAAACTTGGGAATTCTTATGAAGTGAGAAAATCTAATCTGTAAATTGCTTTTAAATGCAATGCAATGTTTTTCAGTGCTCAAAGTTTTTATGTTTTATAGACATGTAGTTAACTATTTATTAACATCTAGTCAGTATTTTCTTTTCATATTTGGTAGTAATGCATTTTATTTTTCAAACTCAAACAGTTTCAATGGCCCCTGGAAAGCTCTTAGACCCTAAGCACTGACTCTATAACATCTGATAGGTAAAAGAGAACTGACTATGAGGCAAGTTAGTTAGGGGAGGGGCGAGGGAGAAATGACTCTAAGACCCATAACAAAAAATTCCTTTTGGTGGGCACACACCTACCCAGCCCACACCTAGCCCTCACTCAGGTCAGCACCTGAAAAGACCAATGGAAAATGCAGCTCATCAATCCCTTATTAGCATAGCCAGAGAGAGAGAAGGCCTCCAAATCCTTATAATGCAAGGATCTCAACTTCAGACTGCTTCTCCTCCTTTGGAGAATCCCCACATTCATATTCTAGCATGTACCTTCGCTGTGCATTAAAGTTTTGAGCTGTAAACACTGACAAGTTTTTGGATTCTTTGGCTGTATACACTGACTAGTCCTCGAGTACTTTCCTGTAGCTGAGTCAAGAACCTTCACATCATGTGTCCCACCAATTACATTAAAATATAAATAAGTTCTTGCATGAACTACTGCAAAGGTATGAATCTTGTACAAAGAGTGTATAATTTTGGGGTATAGGGGGGAAATGCTAATGCATGTTACGGGTTATGTTTAACAGGAAAACATCAACACTAACACAGCAATACCAGGGGTACATAATGAGGGGAGGCATAAAAGTTAGGGGGAGGTTTGGATTTTCTGTTTGGTGAGGGTGTGATTATTGGTTATGTTTCTCTTGGGAACAATGAAATTATCAAAATTGAGAGTGTTGATGGACTGTTGACTTTGGAGATTATACATGAGGCCCAGTGGATGGAGGTGGCTAGAAGATGCACTGATATTGGTGAACAATGGTGTAAATATATGATCAAACATTGTGCTGCTACAAAAGGAACTAAGTTGTGAGGTATACAAGAATGTGAATGAACCTGTGGGACATTTGGTGAGGCCAGAAACAAAAGAGCAAATATTGTATGATCTAATTTAGAAAATACTTATAAGAAAACTGAGACCTAAACTGTAAGCTGTTATAGCAGTCACATTTAGTTTGGAGCAGTAATTGTTATTTCTGGATTTTGAGAGGCTGTTTTATGTATGTATAACTTGGTATTTAGAGATAAGAATGAAGCAGACCAGGTCCGGATTAAGGTAGTTCAGAATACAAGGGTAAGGAAGATATTGTCTGTATTTTAGAACTTCACCTACTCTTTGAGCCCAAAGGAAGAAAGATTTATTTTGTGCAGAACTTAAATTTTCTGTAGCACATAATCTAACTCAACTTGTCTGGGTAGATCATTTAAACAATCCAAACACATGGGGCCCAGAATAAGAATGACAGCCTTTAATCCTTGTATAGCTTAATGTAATGCCTGTAATGTACATCCCAGAGTATATTAAACAGATAATCAAAAAGTATAGGCAAAGTCCCTTGAGGGATAGGAGAAAAAACATGGAACAATTAAACTTTACTGTCAGGGAATCCCCAGATACTATGGCAAACATTAGGGATACCCAAATCAATAGGCCAAACCCTTGATCTTGAGGCTTGCTCTTGTGAAGCTTATGTAGGTAGCAGAGCAGCTTAGCATACCTATAGGTATGCCTAAGAGTCACATCTGGAGGACCTCTTTTGTTGCTCAAATGTGGCCTCTCTCTCTGTAAGCCCAAGTCTGCAAGTGGAACCATTGTCCTCCCCCTTATGTGGGACATGACATCCAGGAGTGAAAGTCTTCCTGATGTGGGACATGACTCCCAGGGATGAGATTGGCCCTGGCACTGTGGGATTAACAATGCCATCCTGACCAAAAGGGGGAAAAGAAGTGTAACAAATAAGGTATTAGTGGCTGAGAGAGTTCAAATAGAGTTGAGAGGCTACCCTGGAGGTCACTCTTACACAAGCTTCAGTTAGAAATTGTTACCTGTCATAACTTGCTAACCCCCAACCAAAACCTTTCCTGCCAATCCTTAAGAACATCTAGGGCATTATATAAGATTCTACAGTGGTTCCATGCACTAGGGTAACTTTCCAGAAACCTCCAACCTCCAGATGGGTCCTTGGACCAGATAAGACCTGAAATGCAGAGAGGCCATTCTCTCCAGAACATCAACTAGTTCTACCTCCCTAATCTATATTATAGACAGCCTCCTCCAACATGAAAAAGTTAGAATGGGCATAGTCCAAAAACCCCTAAAGAGTGGGAAAAAGATCAAAGGTAATGGCGGAGTTATACAGAGAAGGTAGCATTTAACAAATGAGTATGAGTGCTGAATCAGTATATTGATATTTCTTTTAGTCTTGAGTAGCTTAGAGCAGCTAGAAGTAAAAACTTAAAATTGCAGAATTGTAACCCATACCAAACTCTGAAATCTGTTCTACACCTAATTGTTGCGATGCACTTTGAATTTTATTGCTTTTTTGTATATATATTATTTTTCACAAAAAAAGAGACAAAAAGAGAAGGAGGGATATAACAGAGAAGATATGATTTAACAAATGAATATGACTGCTGAATCATTATATTGGTATTTCTTTTGGTCTCCAGTGTCTTGGAGAAGCTAGAAGAAAAAATGAAAACGTTCAAATCTGTTCTATAACTACTTACTAAAATGTAAATTTTAAATTGGAAATTTATTGCTTTTTTTGTATATATGTTATATTTCACAATAAAATAAAAGTTTTTTAAAAAAAGAACCTTCATGGTGTCAGCGCCTGTCAGGGTCTAGAATTCTCCGAGAGTTTCCGCAGCTCTCCAGCGCCCAGCTGAGAATTCTTAGGGCTCTCTGGCATCCAACCTAGAACTCCTGGGGTTTTCTGGCATTGAACTTTATATTAAACTATTTGCCTGTACACACTGGCTAGTCCTTGAATTCTTTCCTGAAACTGAGTCAAGAACTTTACAGTACCCACTCATGGTTGAGGTCTCAGAGATCTCGATTTCTCTGAGAACTCCCAGAGCTGTCTGGCTTTAACTGGAAGCTTCTATACTTTTACTTTGACTGGACTCCACAATTTAAAAATTCCTTTCTTTTCTCTGCTTTTCTAATCCAGCATATCTTCCATCAGAGTATTCATGCAAGATGTTCCTCCTCAAGCTGTCTTCTCTTACTAGCTATTCCTGTGGGGATTTTGTTCTTAGTCTGAAAGACCTCAGCTCTCAGGAGTAGTCATATCACCAAAGCAAAACAAAAACAACCGAACAACAACAACAAGCCACAGCTAGCACAACTTGCTCAGTGTGTGACTGCATTGGATTGGCAATGAGGAGTAAATTCGGAGGCTGCAATTTCGGCCAATCTGACAGGCTAGCATATTTTTAGAGGCACAAACAGAACATTAGAAAGCTCTAAAGTGTTCAGAAAGTCAGCCTTCTTTTTAACAAACCAAAGAATTTCCTAAAGGAGTTAAATAGCCCCTCTCACGGTGTGAAGAGTCCATGGCTAAGAACGCAAAAAACAGAATCGAAAGATGTAAGTACAGCTTGAAATCAGAGGGAAAAGAGGAGTAAGGGGAACAATGAAGCAGGAAAAGCAGCAGCGGTGGAAGAGAAAGGAATTGAAGGTACAAGTGTCTTTTTGTGGAGACCCTGAATTAAAGGAATAGCAGCCTTTGGAACCTGAGTTGCTCGCTGAAACAAACAGACCCCATTGGGGCCTGTAGTAGGCAGAGAACCAAGGCCACTGCACTCCAAGTCAGCAGTTCTTACCTGGGCCTGTGTCAAGGAGCCCTTTAATGGTCTAGCAACACTTAAGAAGCTCTTTTCAGAGTAATGTTTTTAAATCCAAAAAAGACACAAAGTTTTAAAGAAAATGAATTACACTGAAATTAGTTGTCAAAATTTAATAAAACCAAAATTTACAGCATTGCAGATGCATTACCAATGCATTAAATGACAACAATGAGCAGGGGGATTTCATCGCTACTGATAATTTTAAAGAAGTGATGAGCACCTATGATAGAATTTGCAATAACTGTAGTGTGACACGAAAACATTTGTGATTTCAGGTGGTGACCAAGTTCAGGTAAAGCAAATGCTATTGTTCTTTGCTGCCTACATGCATACTTGAGGGTAATCCTACATTTCAGTTAAGGTTAATGAAACTAAAGATGTCTCATCTTTTTTCCATCCAAGTTCATAGATGCCCTCACTTCTACCCTCAAACCCAGTGGATGAGAACCGTTGCTCCAGAGGTTGTGGAAAGGATAAATTTAAAGTGGCAAATAGCCCCAATCTCATCACTGTGGCTACAGCAGAATGAGAAGATGCAGCTCTTCTCATTCTTTGAAGATTTATCAGATGATTCTGGAAAAAAGAACAACATTTTCAATCTGGATATTGGTCCTGTAGCTCTTCTTTCTCTCCATCTGCTGAACTGTCAGGATCTTCTCAGTCATTGTTCCCAGGGTTTCCAGGGGAGCTAAACACATGAGAATCAATAGTAGACTGGAATCAAACACTACTTTATTAATAGATGTTTAGTGCTAAGGCTAAAGGAGGGAGAGCCTGGAGCAGTTTATTTAACATACAGTTTTGCAAGATACCTCTTGAGAAACATTTGTCTAAAAGATTTTGGGCCAACCTTAGTATGAAAAGGAAAACATCAAAGGCTTTAGGCTAAAAGCTCAGGCCAGGGAAGGCTCTGCAAAGAAGGGACATTCCCACATCACCAAGTGTGAGGTTAGGGAAGGTGGAGAGCAGTTTGCTTTTAAGTGAGCTGGGGGGAAATGAAGCAAGCAAGGTAATCTAAAATCACCACCCTTGGAACTTTACTCCAGAATAGCATTCAATTATCAAATGACAGAAGATAAAGGAGTGGAGGAAAGCTGTCACTCAGTAGCCCTAGGGGGACATTAGGAAAGAAACAATTACCTTCCTAATTCATTCTGGACTAATTTGAGCCTTTTTGGCTGGGCCAGGGCAATCCCAGGAGCTGTTTTATAGTATTTAGATGGCCTTGACCTGTTTTTGTACAAATGGCCATACTGTCTGGTTATTTGGCAGGGAATATTGCTTGGGAGTTGGACAGGATGGTCCTTGCTGGTGGTACCATATTGTAGAGGCTTATGCTAAACTGTCATGTTCACCTGTTGATAGGGTTGTTAGATTTAACGAATGAAAATACAGGAAGTTCAGTTAATTCGAATTTCAGATAAACAACAAATAATTTGATAGTATGAATAGGTCCTAAATATTACAATATTTTATTTGGCAATCCTAGCCATTGTGAAGGAAAATGCAGCTCTCTTTTAAATCGATAAGCCTCTTTCAAGACTCTCAGCTGGACCCTTGAGTAATTTCATTATGAATTCTTTTCCAACAGGGGTGGGACCATGATCTTTCTACCCTCATAGGTTCTATTTAATATCTGTTTGCTAACTAGAATTTTTCCATTTAAACTCTGGGCTGGTATTTATCTAAGGAGTCTTCTCAGCCTGTCAAATGTCACCTGTGTATGTTAAGGCCAACTGTCAGGCAAAATGGTATGTGGTACACATTGATAATAGACATTGAATATTGGAGAAAGTAGCCAAAATGAATACTCTTGAAATTTACTGTGTTTATATTATTTTTACCTCAAACATTTTTTATTCCTGGGATTTAAAAACTTTTAAAATAGTATTTTAGGTCAAATAAAAATGCAAAACAGGAAATAAGTGCTAGACACAACTTACCACAGGATTTTTTTTTTGCTTTTCAAACTAATCATGCATGAAAAATTTTTTCATGCCTCAAACATAAATTTAAGTTACCCTGAAAATGTGTGTTTTGGTGGTCTTGGAGAGAATTAGCAGCTGGTACAAGTATCACTTAATTGCTGGCACAACACTCTTGCTTCTCTAAGCATCTATTAAGCCACCTAAATTCACACCAGTTCTAATTTTATGAGTGTTTATACATAATATCCTTGTTTTAAGGATTTAAGAGAACTCAATATGTTCAAACAATTCTTAACGCTAGTGATAGCAACACTTTTGCTATCACTAGAGTTAGGAATTTTCCAATTTTGTAAATTGTACATTTACAACTTTACAATTTTGGTATAGATTGCTCAGTTTCTATAGGGAGTTATCCTCAGGGTAGAAAGCAGGGAGATAATTTCAAGGATTATTTTAAGCTAAAATAGCTTCGTTTACCAGAAAAGAAGCTAGTGAACAGCTCTGATAGCTTAAGATAGAAAGAGCCCTAGGCTAAAGTGCAGAGGAATTGGTTGATTTTTCAGTCCCCTATGTCTCTCTATTCTTCTATTGCCATTGATCCTACCTGGACCCTCTATAGAAGACAGAGGCTTCTATATATAAGGGGAGATGGGATAGACAGTACAGAAAAGTGGGGTTCTTTAGCACTCTTGCCTGAACCAATAAACTTGTCGATATTAAGGATTCTGTCTTATTTACATTTATTACCACCTTTCCAACTATACCATAAGTCTAAATCTTCTGTTTACTCAGTTGATCAAAGTAAGGTTCTAATTGGCCAGATTAAGGTTGTAGACTCAAACCTTGTAGAGCCAGCCATCTCTGAAAAGAGGAACAGTTTTTAAAGCCAGAGGATTATACCCTTTAAGCACAGCTGGTTGTTTCCAAAAAATGGGTGACCTACATCTCTATGATTAACAGGCCAGATAGTAGATGAAACATTTCCATTTCTTCATCTTCTAACCACATTGTAGTGTACTGTAATCTGGCTTCCAAAGCTGTCAATGACCACCTGGTGGCTAATCCCAGTGCCTGAAGCCATCAGTACTCACTAGTATGTATTACCACTCATTTTTCCTTGGATGTTTCATTGCACTCCACACTAGTAACCATCCTTTCCTAATAAAATTCTTTCCTGTGGTGTTCATAACACTTTTTGTTTGTTTTTCTCCAGTCTCTTTGGCTTCCTCTTCTTTTTCCTCTCATGGTTTCATGACCAGCCTCTTAATGTAGGTATTACCCAAGGACCCTTCTTCAGGATCTCTGGTTTTTCCCAGTCATTCTGATTCATTACTGTGGCTCATGCTTCCAAGCTTTCAGCTCATATCTGCTCCTGAGCTTCAAAACCCATGGTTCCTCATAAAACACATCTGGGTTTTGGCAAATTCTCCTTAAATGCTTTGTGTCCCAGACCCAATATTATTTTTCCCTGTAAAGATGTTCCTCCTCTTATATTCATATCAATTAATAGCCTCCTCACTGAGCTTGAGGAATTAATTTAAATTAGATCTTTACTCTCTTACTCCATTATCTATATCAGGAATCTTCAAATCTCGTCATTTCCACCTCTGCAAAGTATCCTCAAGTCTGTTTCTCCTTCCTATTCTCACTGCTACAACCTTACTTGCAGCCCTCCTCTGAACTCTTCAAGTCACTATTCCAATGGCTATACTTCTTTTCTCCAGAAAAAAAAACCTCTCTATTGCAATACGGTCACAGTTCTGATTGTATTTCTCCTTTACTCAAACTCCTGAATGCCTCCCCTTTGCTTATAAGTCAAACTCTAAACATAGCATGGATTCAGGACCTTCATAGCTTGTATCGAGAACACATGTTTAGCTCATTCCCACCATGCCTTTACATCAAAGCCTTATCAATATTATTATCCTCCCACCTGGCTTTCCCCATTTACTCCTCTCTGACATCATTAATACTATTTCCTCTATTAAAAACCTTTCTTTCTCTGTCCAGTGACCTCTCACTCATCTTTAAATATCTGGGTTTAAAGGAACTGGGTTAAATATCTATTCCTCTGGGAAGACTTCTCAGTATCTACACCACTCCAGACAAACTTCCCTCAGGGCAAATCCCTCTTTCAATTGAGGTCTCCATGGTTCTTTATATATGTTTCAATTGTAAGCTATTAGTCACTGAGTTCTGATATTTGCTTAGAGATTGGACAATGTTTATAGATTATAAGCTCCTTAAAGATAGGAATCTTGCTGTCTTATTTATCTGTATGTCTCTAATGCCTGGAAAAGTACCTAGAATAAAATAAATACTTAATGTTTGATGGATGTGCTCGTTTGAATTTGTTATGTTCTTTTAATTCAATCTTGTGGGGGTGCACCTATTGTTTGGTGGGACCTTTTGATTAGTTTTTTTCCATGAGATGTAACCCAGACCATTCAATGTGGGTTTTAATCCTTTATTAGAGTCCATTAAGAGAGCTCATGGAGAAAGAGAGCTCAGAAAGATTAGACTCCAGAAGAGAAGCCAGAAAGACATACAGGAGCTGAGATTTGGAAGCCAGAAGACAGAAAGGAAGGACAGTGGACATTGTCAAGTGCCTTCCCATGTGACAGAGGAACCCTGGTTGCCAGCTGCCTTTCCTCCAAGAAGTTATCTTTTTATTGGTGCCTTATTTGGACATTTTTATTGTCTTAGAATTGTAACTTGTAACTTAATAAATCCCCTTTGTAAAAGCCAACCCAATTTCTGGTATATTGCATTCTGGCAGCTTTAGCAAACTGAAATATATTTTGGTACCAGGAATGGGGTGCTGCAACTTGCAAATACTAAAAATGCTGGAATGGCTTTATAAATGGATAAGGGACAGGTTCAGGAAGAACTCTGATATGCCTGATAGAAAAGGCCTAGAGTGCTTTGAAGAGACTGTTAGTAGAAATATGGACAGTAAAGACATTTCTAATGAGGCCTTAGACAGAAATGATGAATGTGTTGTTAGAAACTAGAAGGAAAGTGTTCTGGTTTGCAAGCTGCCAGAATGTGATATACCTGAAACAGAACAGCTTTTATAAAGGGGAATTTATTAAGTTGCAAGTTTACAGTTCTAAGGTCATGAAAATGTCCAAAATAAGGCAAGGCTATGAAAATGTTCAATTTAAGGCAATTAGGGAAAGATACCTTGGCTCAAGAAGGCCGATGATGTTCAGGGTTTCTCTCTTAGCTGGAAAGGCACACAGCAACATCTGCTAGCTTCTTTCCAGGAATCTTCATTGACTTCTCCAGGGCTCTATCCATTCTGTTGGCTCTGTCAGTTCTGGTGGTTCTTGTGGCTCTTTCCAAAATGGTTCCCTCTTAAAGGGCTCCAGTAAGTAACCCCACCTTGAATGGGTAGAGATACATTTTGCCAGTTTGAAAGGATTTATGTACCCTAGAAAAGCCATATTTTAATCTTAATCCAATTTTGTGGAGACAGCCATTTCTTTTAATCCACATTCAATAATGTAGGTTGGAATCTTTTGATTAGATTATCTCCACAGAGATGAGGCTCACCCAATAGTGGGTATTAACTTTAGATTAGAGGGAGATATCACTCTATCCATTCCAGATGGGTCTTGATTAGGTTACCGGAATCCTTTAAAAGAGAAGAATTTTAGAGAGAGGCGATCTATCAGAGTGATGAGAACAATGAGAGTCTATGCAGCCAGAGGCCTTTGGAGTTGAATAAAGAAAATACCCCTGGGGGACCTTCATGAAACAAGAAGCCTGAAGAAAAAGCTAGCAGACATCACCATGTTTGCCATGTGCCTTTCCAGCTGAGAAAGAAATCTTGAACTTCATTGGCCTTTCTTAAGTGAAAGTAGTCTCTTATTGTGCCTTGATTTGGACATCTTTAGAGATTTGCTATAATTGGGACATTTTCATGGCCTTAGAATCATAAACTTGCAACTTACTAAATTCCCCTTGTTAAAAGCCATTCCATTTCTGATATATCATATTCCAGCAGCTAGCAAACTAGAACACACATCCACATGGAAGCCATCTAATCAAAAGTTACCACCTACAACTGGGTGGGACACATCTTCATGGAAACAATCAAAAAGCTTCCACCCAACAATACTGAATGAGGATTAAAGAACTTGGCTTTTCTGGGGAACACAGCAGATTCAAACCAGCACAGAAAGTGACCCTTGTTTTAAAGTGGCAAAGAATTGACAAAACTGAACCCTGGTGTTGTATGGAAGGCCAAATTTGAAAGTGACAGCTGAGATATCTAGCTGAGGAAATTTCCAAACTAAATGTGGAAAATGCATCCTGGCTTCTCCTTGCCGCTTACAGCAAAATGAAAAAGGAAAGGAATAAGTGGAGAATCTGAACTCTTGGGTATAAAGAAACCAGAAACTGATAGGTTGGAAAATTCTGGACTTTCAGAATGTGAGCTCCTAGAAAATAGTGCCCCACATGAAGATTTATCCAAACATGAATCCAGTCAGCCAATATCAGACAAGCCAGGATTGGAGATGAAGTTATCCAGGAAAGATTTGTGAAAAGTTCTATTGCCTGATGGTTTTGACCCCTGTATACTGCATGCCAAGCCAACAAATTTCTTGTAAGATCTGTATGACTTGAACTAATGTCAGTCTGGATACAAGGGACAGATTAAAGGAAAAATTACTTCAAAGGTAGAACCGTGGAAACTAAGGTCTGAAGCCAAGAAATCTTGGGTGGAGACTTAATGACACATTGGCACATCAGGATTGTGGGGAACAGTTTGCTGAAGACTGCCATCTGTTGAATAGGCCAGGAAAGCACAGATTTGGGGAGCCATTAAAAAGAAGTTTGGTGTCCTTCTGGATCTCCTCCCCAGGGCACTTTTGAACTGATCTATAGCCCATTGTGGGGCCCTGGCCCTGTTTTGACTGAGAAATACTAACTTGAGGGAAGTCCTCTCTGGAGTGACCCTTCTCTCAGAATTTGCCTTCCAAGTAAAGCATCTAGAGACAATGAAAGGAGTGCTAAAAAAAAAAAAAAGTAAAGAAAAACCCTATAGGGGCAAAAAAAAAAAAAAGCCAGAACAGATAAACATTCCAAAAGAAGGAAAAGGAGAAAGGAAGCATTCTCCTGAGGGTGAAACAATTGTACAAATAGTGCAATCTAAAAAACTGTACCATATCCAAGACAAGGATCAGAGGAAAAGGACCTGAAGAAAATCTGATCATATAATGTGAGCTATTCTAAAGATCTAAGAATAAGTTAAACCATGTGTCAAAAACAAATCAACAAGAAAATTCTAGGCAAAAGAGACAAATTGACCTCCAAAGTAAACTCAACATAACCTGATGCCTAGACACCAGCAAAAATTACAAACCATACTATGAAATAGAAAGATATGGGCCTAGGAACACATTAAAACTTCAGAGAAGACAAAGAATTTGGAACAACTTATTAATGATGTTCAAACAAACCTAAATATTCAAGGAGATGAAAAATCCAAGGAGATGAAAGAAAATATGGCTAAAGAAATAAAGGATACTGTGCTGGTTTGAAGCTATAATGTACCACAGAAAATCTGTCCTTTAATCCTCATTCAATATTGTTGAGTAGGAGCTTTTTTATTGTTTCCATGGAGATATGACCCACCCAACTGTGGGTGGTAACTTTTGATTAAATGGTTTCCATGGAGATGTGTCTCCACCCATTCAAGGTGGGGTTGCTTACTGGAGACCTTTAAGGGGAAGCCATTTTGGAAAAATCTTTAGAGCCACCAGAACCAACAGAGCAAATAGAACAGACCCAGTCCTGGGGGAGCCATTGAAGATTCCTGGAGAGCAAGCCAGAAGATATCACCATGTGCTTTCCCAGTTGAGAGAAAAACCCTGAATACCATTGGCCTTCTTGAACCAAGGTATCTTTCCCGGATGCCTTAATGTGAACATTTCTATAGGCTTGTCTTAATTTGGATATTTTCATGGCCTTAGAATTGTAAACTTGCAACTTAATAAGTTGCCCTTTTAAAAAGCTGCTCCATTTCAGGTATATTGCGTTCTGGCAGCTTGCAAACTAGAACAGATTTTGGTACTGGAGAAGTGGGGTGCTTCTGCAGTTTGCAAATACTAAACATATTTTTATGGCTTTTTAAATGGATAAGGGGAGGATTCTGGAAGAGGTGTGATAGAGAAGGCCTAGAATGTTTTGAAGAGACTGTTGGTAGAAATGTGGACCTAAAGATACATCTGACGAGGCTGTAGACAGAAATGAGGTGTGCGTTATTGCAAACTGGAGGGAAAGGTGATCCTTGTTTTAAAATGGCAGATAATCTGGCAAAATTGACTAATGGCTTTGGCTGGAAGGCAGATTTTAAAAGCCATGTACTTGGATATTTAGCAAAAGAGATTTCCAAATTAAATGTGGAAAGTGCAGCCTGGTTTCTCCTTGTAGCTTATAGTGAAATGTAACAGGAAAGAGATAACCTGAGAAATGAACTCTTGGGTATAAAGAAACCAGAAAATGATGGGCTGGAAAATTCTGGGCTTCCAAAAAAGGACAAACCAGAGAATAGTGCCCCATGTAAGGATTTAATCAAATGTGGAACCAGTCAGTTATTTCAGAAAAAGCCAGGATTGGAAATGGTGTTATCCAGGAAGGATTTGTGAAAAGTCTTTTTGTCTGATGGGCATGATCCCAGCCTATTGCATAAATGGAACCACTGCCAGTCTGGACTAAGAGGGGCAGAAAAAGGACACATTGGAGGGAAAATAATTTCAGAGGCAGAACTTTGGAAGCCAAGGTCTGAAGTCAAGAAACTACAGGCCAGAAGAGCGGACCCACACACATACTTGGAGAGGGCAGAGGCAGAGGGTGGGCCTTCCACCTCCTTGCAGTAGAAGACTTGTGCCACCTCAGGCCTTGGAGAGGGTGTAGTGCATAAACTGGTGGTTGGGGAGAGCCTGGCTGCCACCACATTATTCTGAAGGGGATAAGCCAGTGCCCTGGAGATGGCAGAGAGCCCAGGTGTGGCCTGATACTTGGAGAGGTGGAGCCAAAAAAAGGTGGTCTCCCCATGTCCCCCAAGGTTGCATTTGGAGAGAGGTGGGCCACTGTGTAGACCTTTGTAAAGGATGGGACTGTTACTTTCTAAAGCCTAGAAGATAAATTACTTTCAGATTTTGAAATCTAACGGAGTTTGCCCTGCAGGTTTTAGGAACTGCTTGGGTCCAGCGACCCTGTGCTCCTTCCAATTTCTCCCTATGGAAATGGGAATATGTATCCTATGACACTCTTTTCTTTGTATGTTGGCACAGATATCCTGTTCTGGGTTTTACAGATCCAGAGCCAGAGGAGAGTTTTGTCTTAGGCCATGCCTGTACCAGATTTTTATGAGATTTGTATGTTTCTAACTTTGAATTGTATTTGTATTGTTTCTGAAATGGTTGAAGGCTTTCTGGTATTGTGGTGGAATGAACCTATTTTGCATCTGGAAAGAACATGCCCTTTTGGAGTTCAAAGGGTAGAATGTGCTGGTTTGAATCTATTGTGTTATCACAGAAAAGCCACGTCCTTTAATCTTCATTCAATATTGCTGGGTGGTATCTTTGTGTTGTTCCCATGGAGAAGGAACCCACCCGTTGGAGATGAAGAAAGAAAATACCCCCAGGGGAGCGTCATGAAACAAGATGCCAGGAGAGAAAGTTAGCAGACATTGCCATGTGCTCGCCCAGCTAAGAGAGAAACCTTAATTTTGGACATTTTTGTGGCCTTAGAACTGTAAACTTGCAAATTAATAAATTCCCCTTTTTAAAAGCCACTGCATTTCAGATATATTGCATTCCAGCAGCTTTTGAACCAGAACAGATACTAAGAAGACATTTTGTGAGTACAAAAAATAATTTGAAAATATAAAAAGAAACATAACAGAAACAATGGGAGTGAAAGACACAATAGAAGAGATTAAAACACACTAAAGCCATACAATGGCAGATTTGAAGAGGCAGAAGAAAGAATGAGCAAGCTAGAAGACCAGACAGTTGAAATTTTATAGACAGAAGAGCAGATAGAGAAAAGAATGGGAAAAGTTGAGCAGGGTCTCAGTGACTTGAATAACAGTTCAAAAGTCACAAAGATATGCATCCTGGGTGTCTCAGAAAGAGAAAAGAAGGGAAAAGGGGGGGCAGAAAGGTCATTTGAGGAAATAATAGCCAAAACTTTCTCAACTCCTGTGAAAGACATAACTATACATATCTAAGAAGTGTAGTATACTCCAAACAGATTAAATCCTAATTGAAATATACCAATCAGAACTTCAAATGCCAAAGATAAGGAGGGAATCCTGAAAGCAGCAAGGGAGAAACAATTTGTCATATACAAGAGTATTCTAGTTTGTAAGCTGCTGGAATGCAATATACCAGAAATGGAATGGCTTTTTAAAAGAAGAATTTATTAAGTTGCATGTTTATAGTTCTAAGGTCATGAAAATGTCCAAATTAAGGCAAGTCTATAAAAATGTCAGATTAAGGCATCCAGGGAAAGATACTTTGGTTCAAAAAGGCTGATGATGTTCCAGGTTTCTCTCTCAGCTGTGAGGGCACAAGGTAATGCCTGCTAGCTTTCTCTCCTCATTTCATAAGGCTTCCCTGGGGGCATTTTCTTTCTGCTCCAAAGGTCTCTGGCTTCATAGGCTCTGTTGGTTCTGGTGGCTCTAAAGCTTTTTCCAAAATAGTTCCTATAAAGGGCTCCAGTAAGCAATCCCACCTTGAATGGGTGGAGACACATCTCCATGGAAACCACCTAATCAAAAGTTACCACCCACAATTGGGTGGGTCATATCTCCATGGAAACAATAAAAAAAGATTCCACCTAGCAATACTGAATGAAGATTAAATGACATGGCTTTTCTGGGGTACATAGTAGCTTCAAACTTTCACGAAGAGAAACACAATAATGCTAGGTTCCAATTTCTCATCAGAAACTATGGAGGCAAAAAGACAATGGTATGGTATAGTTAAGGTACTGAAAAAGAGAAACTGCCAACCAGGAATTCTTTATTTGGCAAAACTTTCCTTCAAAAATGAGGTAGAGTTTAAAATATTCACAGATAAACAGAAACTGAGTGAGTTCATCAACAAAAGACCTTTCCTACAGGAAATAATAAAGGGAATTCTGTAGGCTGAACAGGAGAGAGAGGTTTGGAGGAGAGTGTAGAAATGAAGATTATTAGTAAGGGTAACTAAAAGGGTAAAAAGGAGACAAAAATAAGATATGACATATAAAAACCAAAGGATAAAATGTACATCTTATACAATAAATCATTAAATGTTCATGGAGTAAACTGCCCAATCAAAGTATTCAGATTGGCAGAATGGATAAAAAAAATATGATCTCTCTCTATATATACTGTCTGCAAGAGATTAATCTTAAACCCAATGACACAAACAGGTTGAAAGTGACAGTCTGGAAAAAGATATTCCATGCAGACAGTAAGCAAAAAGAAGCCAGGGTAGGTATACTACTATCACACAAAATAGACTTCAAATGCAAAACTGTTATGAGACAAAGAAGGACACTATATATTAATAAAAAGGGCAAGCCACAAGAAGAAATAATAATTGTAAATATTATGTACCTAACCACAGTGTCCCAAAATACATGAGGCAAACACTGGCAAAGCTGAAGGAATAGATATTTCTACAATAATAGATGGAGAGTTCGATACACCACTCTTATCAATAGATAAAACATCTAGACAGAGGATCAATAAGGAAACAAATAACTTGAATAAAATGATAAACAAACTAGACCTAATAGGCATATACAGAACATTACACCCCCACACAGCAGGATATAGATTCTTTCCAAGTACTAATGGATCATTCTCTAGGATAGACCACAGCTTGGGTCACAAACAGGTCTCAATAAATTTAAAAAGATTGAAATTATCAAAACCACTCTCTATTATCATACTGGAATGAAGTTGGAACCCAGTGAGAGATGGAAAACCAGAAAATTCACAAATATATAGAGGTTAAACAACACACTCTTAATCAGTGGGTGTGCCAGTTTGAAAGGATGTATGTACCCTAGAAAAGCCATGTTTTAATCCTAATTCCATTTTGTAAAGGCAGCCATTTCTTCTAATCTCTATTAAGTACTGAATATTTGAAACTTTAATTAGATCATCTCCCCGGAAATGTGATTCAATCAGAGAGTGGTTGTTAGGCTGGATTAGGTGGAGATGTGTTTCCACCCATTCTAGGTGGGTCTTGATTATTTTACTGGAATTGTATAAAAAGAGGAAACATTTTGGAGAAAGGAGGAGATTCAGACAGCAGAGAAGGACAACAGAGAACGCTACAGAACCACGAAGCAGAAAGTCCACTGGCCAGTGACTTTTGCAGATGAGGAAGGAAAACATCTCCCAAGGGGCTGGAGAGGAAGCTAGCAGATGATGCTGTGTTTGCCATGTGCCTTTCCAGCCAGGAGAGAAACCCTGACTGTGTTTGCCACGAGCCTTTCCAGGTGAGAGAGAAACCCTGACTGTGTTTGCCGTGTGCCTTTCCACTTGAGAGAGAAATCCTGAACTTCATCAGCCTTCTTGAATTAAGATATCTCTCCCTAGATGCCTTAGATTGGACATTTCTATAGACTTGCTTTAATTGGGACATTTTCTCAGCCTTAGACTGTAAACTAGCAAGTTATTAAATTCCCCCTTTTAAAAGCCATTCCATTTCTTTCTGGTATATTGCATTCTGGCAGCTAGCAAACTAGAACAGATTTTGGTACCAGAAGAATGGGGTGCTGCTGTGGTTTGCAAATACCAAACATGTTGGAGTGGCTTTTTAAATGGATAAGGAGAAGATTCTGGAAGAGTTGTGAGGGGCTTGATAGAGAAGGCCTAGAATGCTTTGAAGAGACTTTTGGTAGAAAAGTGAACTCTAAAGATACCTTTGATCAGGCTCTAGACAGAAATGAGGCCTGTGTTATTGCAGACTGGAAGGAAGGCAATCCTTGTTTTAAAATGCAGATAATCTGGCAAAATTGACAAGTGGCTTTGTCTGGAGGACAGATTTTAAAAGTCATGAACTTGGATATTTAGAAGAAGAGATTTCCAAATTATATGTGGAAAGCGCAGCCTGGTTTCTCCTCACATTTTATAGTGAAATGCAGCAGGAAAGAGATAAGCTGAGAACTGAATTCTTGGGTACAAAGAAACCAGAAATTGATGTTCTGGAAAGTTCTGGGCTTCCAGGAGTGGAGACCCTGGAGAATCGTGCCCCATGTGAGGATTTGGCCAAAGGCAGAACCAGTCAGCCATTTTAGAGAAAGCCAGGATTGGACATGGAGTTATCCAGGAAAGATCTATGGAAACTCCTGCTGTCTGATGGGCATGATCTGAGGCTACTTCATAGAAAGCCAGTGAGAGTGTTGCAGGATCTGTATAAAGAGAACTACTGCCAGTTGGTACTGAGAGGGATAGAGAAGGGACATACTGGAAGAAAAATAACTTCAGAGGCAGAACCGTGGAGGCTGAGGTCTAAACTCAAGAAGCCTCGGGCCAAGAGAGTGGACCCACCCAAGTACGTGCAAAGGGTGAGTTTGCCCCAAAGGCAGAGGATGGACCTTCCACCTCATTGCAGTGGAAGGGTCATGGCACTGAGAGAGTGTGGAGCACATTCCTTGGGGTTTCGGGAGAACCTGGCTGCCACCACATGAGGGGTTGAGCATGTGCCCTGGAGATGGCAGAGAGCACCGGTGTGGCCCCAATTTTTTGAGCGGGTAGACCCGAGCAAAAGGTGGTCACCCCAATGTCCCCCAAGGTTGCATTCAAAGAGAGGCGGCCACTGCATAGGCCCTTGGAATGGGTGAGACTGCTACTTTCTAAAGCCCTGAGGATAAATGACCCTCAAACTTTGAAATCTAATGGATTTTGCCCTGCAGGTTTTTCGGATTGTTTGGGTCCTGTGACCCCTGTGTTCCTTCCTCCCCATGGAAATGGGTATAATTATCTATGACAGTTCCTCATTTGTATGTTGACAGCAAATAACTTGTTTTGAGTTTTTACAGGTCCAGAGCCTGAAGAGAATTTTGCCTTAGGACAGATCATGCCTGTGACTGACTTTGATGAGATTTTATACTGTTTCTGACTTTGTATTGTATTTGTATTGTTACTGAAATGCTTTAAGTCTTTCTGATATTGTTTTGGAATTAATGTATTTTGTATATGGAAAGAACATGTCTTTTTGGCATCCAGAGGGTGGAAAGTGCTGGTTTGAATCTGTGGTGGATTCCAGAAAAGCCATGTTCTTTAATCCTCATTCAATATTGCTGGCTGTGAGCATTTTGATTGCTCCCATGGAGATGTGACCCACCCAATTGTGGGTGGTAACTTTTGATCAGATAACTTCTATGGAGTTGTGACTCCACCCATTAATCCTTTAAAAGAGGAAACATTTTGGAGAGAGCCCCTTTTTTAGAGGCATAAGAAAGTCACAGAAAGCCACAGCAGAGCTGGGAGAGCCATGCGGACAAGAGCTCACACAGCCAGAGATCTTTGGAGATGTAAAAGGAAAACTCCCCTGGGGCAGCCTTATGAAATGAGAAGCCAGGAGAGAAAGCTAACAACCACCACCTTGTGCCTTGCCAGCTGACAGAGGTGTCCAGAAGCCAAAGACCCCAGCAAAGGCCAGCCATATGCCTTCCCAGTTGACAGAGGTGCTCCAGATGGCATCAGCCTTCCTTGAGTGAAGGGAGAGAAAACAAGAAAGAAAACCAGGAGATTCTGAGAGAGCAGAGAATGCTGCAGCACCATGAAGCAGATTGTCTACCAGTCAGTGACTTCTGGAGATGAAGAAGAAAAACACCTCCTGGGGAGCTGGAGAGGAAGCTTGCAGATGACTCCATGTACGCCATGTGCCTTTCCAGCCAAGAGAGAAACCTTGACCATGTTTACCATGTGCCTTTCTACTTGAGAGAGAAACCCTGAAGTTCATCAGCCTTCATGAACCAAGGTATCTTTACCTGGATACCTTAGATTGTACATTCCTATAGACTTGTTTTATTTGGGACATTTTCTTGGCCTTAGTACTTTAAACTTTTAATTTATTAAATTCCCCTTTTAAAAAAAAGCCATTCCATTTCTGGTATATTGCATTC
>PVIY010044580.1:0-10056 GCA_004026745.1 Myrmecophaga tridactyla | reverse complement strand
CATGCCATACATGCTAAGTCTTGAGGAAATAAAAGAGGATTTTCAGGACTAGTGTATGGTTAGGAGTTTCCAAGGATTTGCTGCTCTGCTGGGAAATGCTTCTCATTCTCTGTCCATGATGCCCTTGCCAGGCCTCAAGGCAAACACATTGCTCAATAGCCAGGCACTGGTGTGGGGCCAGCAGAGGCCTGGGCCTGACCTGAGGTGGACAAGGAGCCCTTTTGTCCACTACTCAGCCTGGCTGGCTGCCCAGCACTCACCACCCACAGGCTGGCTGGGGCAGGGCCCCTGGCTACCATGAACGCCGGCATCCTGCCCGTGGGGACCCAGGCCAGACCCTTAGTCAGGCCTTGGCCGTCTACCAGAAGCCACCCGGAGCCTGGGTGCCCCCCAGGCTGCTGATGCCCCCCGTAAGTCCTGGGTGAGAAATCCCAAGGGCACTGCGTCCACATTCTCGCGGGGGCCCTGCCTTGCCTGGCACGTCCATTCGGCCTGTTTAGGTGCCCACCATGGTCGGCAGCATCGAGTGGTGACCAAGGCAGGCACGGGTCAAGGGCTGAGGGGAGGGCCCTGGTTTGCAGGTGCCTTTTGCCAGGAAAATGGGGTGGGGTGGGCCTCTGCAGAGGGCCAGGCTCTGCCCTCACCAGGCACCCCGCTTTGTCCAAGTGCCCCAGGTCCAGCCACAGAGGACACAGGTGCTTGCTCTGTTAAGGTGATGGGAAGAACTAGTGCCCACGGCCTTCTGGCCAGGGCCACCCTGCCACCTCAGCTGTCCAAATGCTGAGCGTCCGGCCAGAGAGGGCCAGGAAACAGCACGTGTCGGCTCAGGGCCTAGGGTGACCGAGTCCCACAAGCATGGGCCTAAAGGCAACACAAGTTTATTCGGGAGCTGAAGTGCAAGTGTCAGCAGGGCCGCGTGGCCTCGGGACACTTGGGGGGGTCCATGCTCACCTCTGGTGTCCCGGGCTCCCCCTTCCAGAGCTCCCGGGTCTAGGGGACCAGGCCCAGTCCCCGGTGTGGCCGCGCTTTAAGGGCTCACCCTCAAACAGGTCACCGCCTCGGGGCCACGTGAGAGCAGACACGCCCCCCAGCTGAGTGGGATTCCAGCCCTCCCAGTTATCAGGCCCTGCACCCCTGGGGGGACGCCAGACCCCCTCCTCGCCAGGGGCGGGTCCCAGGTAGCTAAGGTTACCCTGGCTGACCCAAGCACCATGATTATTTACTAATGGCTAAAGTGGCATTAACTCCGCTGACCACAGACGTCAGCTGCCTTCTCCTGCCTCTAGCTGGCAGCTAGAAGCTTCTTTGCCTCATAAAATAAAAGGAAAAGGAAATTATTAGCAATTGTAGAGAGCCTGCAGGGAAATGAGTAAACGTTAAAACGTGGTGAAACCGCCTTCGGAACCGAGTTCCAGCGGCGACCAGCTGTGCCCCCGTCGCGAGGGGGAGCCCAGCCCGGCCCCCTCCTTGGCCGGGGTCCCCCCTAGACTCCTCACCTCGCCTTGCAGACCCCTCGGGGCTCCTGGACAGGGCACCCTCTGGGTTCGTATCAAGGCCAGCGGCTCATTTTCTCCCTACAGCGTAATCGCGGTGCCCGCTGGGCTGAGCCACGCGGGAGGGGACGGGCACCGCGGGCGCCAGGGGAGCTCAGGCCCCGCGGGTTGGTCAGGCTCTTCCCGCCCTGAAAGGAAAGGTGACCTCGGCTCCTCGAATGCACCCCTGAGGAGCTGAAATGCAACCCCCAGCTCCACAGTTAGCGTTTTTCCACGGGCACTTTCTGAACGTGTGGGCCCCGGGGGCACCTGGGCAGGTGAGGGCCTCCTGCCCCCTTATCCTTCAACAGAAGGTGATGCATCTCGGGCCTGAGTGCAGACGGGAGCGCACCTGCGTTTCCAGGTGTGCTGGAGGGAGCACGGGATTTTCTCCCCTTTGTCACATGCAAGAACGCTGGACGCGCTGCCCTTCGGGCATTTAAAATACAGTCAGCCTTCACCCAAGCAAAGTTTTCCACCCCCTTTGCTTTTGAAATCAAGTCTAAGCCCCTGCGATTATCTTAAACAGAAAGACTTTGGACTTTCCTGACATCTTCTTTAAGTCATTTTAATTGTTTTCCATTACATTGACCGTGTGAGATGGAGTCTCTTCTGAATTAATTTTCCACCCCACCGAAGACACTCACTCTTGCCCTGCTCCTCTGCCTCCCCTCGGGGAGACACCCCAAGGAGGCCCGCGCCAGTCTGTGCCCCTCGGGACAGGGCGGCGGAGATGCGCCTCGTCGGTGGAGACCCAGCCCCAGGCTGGGGGGTTTAGGGCAGAGCCCCCGCCTGCACCTCCAGGGCCCTCCTTCTTAGCAGGGTACCCCTCGGGGTACTGGTCACCCTTCGTCCACCCTTGTCACACACTTAAGGTCTGTACATTTTACTGTAAGCAAATTAAACTTAAAATTTTTAAAAGCATCGCAGATGTGCCTACAGGCAGCATCTTCCTCCCCGAGCTGACTTTACAGGGCCTCAACAACCTCCAGACCCACAGAGCAGTTCCAAGCTTCCTTGAGGCCACCCCCAGGCCCCGAAGGGGACAGGCAGCTCCCTGGCCTCAAAGGAGCCAAAGAGGCCTGGGCTCCCCACCCGCCAGGTCTAGGGAATGGGGAGGGGGCTTCCTGAACTACAGGGGAGGGTGCTGCCCCCATCCCCCAGAACCGGCCGCTCGGGCAGCTGTCCACTTGGCATCGGCAGGGAGGAACTGAGGAGGGTCTCACTGCCTGGTGGGTGGCCGTCCCTCCCCAGAGTGTGGGCTGCAGGTGAGGCCCGGCCTGAGCCATCAGCTCCCTCCAGGCCGCCGAGGGGCCCTAGCCCCAGCCCCTGCCCCTGCCCCCAGCCCCACCCCCTGAGCCCTGCCCCTGCCTGGGCACACAGCCTGATGCGGGGTGCCGGCCTGGGAAGGCCCTGCCCACGTGGACTCTCGCCATCTCCGACCTCCTCATGCTCTGGCGTAGGGATCCCTGTTTCCGGCCAGGGCAGCCCCAGTAGCCGCGAGGACCCAGCAGAGATCCAAAAAGGGAGGCAGGCTCCGGGCTCTGCTTCCAGGTGGGCCCCCGGGGGGCCTGGAGAGTGAGTGGCCGAGCACCAGCCCTGAGCAGAGGCCCCTCAGCCCGGGGAATGGCCACTTAGTCTGGCGCCAGTCCCCACCACCCTGCATGGCCAGTGGACACAGCCACCCCTCGTCGGGGTTTCGAGTGGCGGGCACTGCCCGGCGGGGTGGGCACTGGATGGCTGGAGCCGGAGATGGCCGGCTGGTCACCTCCCGCACTGGGTCAGAGCCTCCTGGGGTTCCAAGGAGGGTGGGCGGGCATCCAAAGCCGGAGCTGGGAGACGTGGCTAGGCCAAGCCTGGAGGCAGCCAGGGAATGTTCTGGAAGCCGGCCAGAGCAGGCCTCCAGGAAGGGCCTGGGATGTTTCCTGAGCAGGAAGAGCCAGTGCCACCTGGACTGCAGGTGTGTGACCTGCTCAGAGGGTCGGCGGAGCCGAGGGGCAGAGGCCCCACCAGGGCAGGAGGAGAGGCTCACGGCTGGGCACCACAAGCAGGACTGCGTGCTGAGCAAGGAGAGCTCAGCCGGAGGTGGGGCGGGCGGGGGCAGAGGCGGTGGGCAGGGTGGGGCTCATGGAGGTCAGGGTAAGATGGGGGTGTGGTGGGGGTGGGGATGGGCAGGGGCAGAGGGGGAGATGGAGACGTGGGTGCATTGTCTCCCAGCCGGGCCCCTCTGAGGCTGTGGGGTGACCCTCCTGGGCCCATCCAGCCTCTGGCCCCCGCCGTCCCAGCTCCCTCAGCTGTGGCCGTGTCTCCCAGGCTGTCTCTGTCTCCCCTTGGCCAAATCCCCCAACCAGGGTTTTTGACCTGCCAGAGTGTCAGGTCCACTTTTTGCCCCCCAAAATCCACCACCCCAGAAGCTGCAGACTCAGGCTGAGGCCAGCATGCTGACATAGCTGGTTTGAACCAGAGTGTTAAAAAAAAAAAAACACAGAACTTATTTGCTAACATTAAAACAAATCAGGAGGTTCCACCAAGAAGTCTGGACGCCTTCTCTGGAACCCTCAAAAGCTGGGGCGGGGCTTCTGCAGCACCCCTGTTACCCCCAGCCACCTCGTCCTAGCTCTGGGGCCCGTGTGGTGGTTCCCCTCAGTCCTGGCAGCTGACAGCAAGCTCGGCGGCTCCTTAGTGAGTGTTTCAGTCACCAGCACATCTGCTTTGTGTTTATTTTCACACCGTTGGTATTTTCAACAGCTTTATAGAGATGTAATTCACATGCCATATGACGCACCCTTTGAAGTGTACAATTCAGTGGTTTTGGGTATATTCACAGAGAGGTGCAATCACTGAATGTTACCTTCAGCCCCCAAACACACCCCACGCCCATGAGCCGTCACCCCTTCCCCCACCCCACCCCAGCCACAAATCCACTTTCTGGGCATTTCACGGAAGCAGAAGCAGAACATATGGTCTTTCGTGAATGGCCCTTTTACTCATTCTTTTTTTTTATACCTGAATAATAATCTGTGTGTGGCTTTACCCCATTCTGTGGGTCCATTCGTGCATCGACGGGCGTCTGGCTGCGGTGGGGGTAGCTTCTGGGACCCTGGCCTGCCCCCTGAGGGTTAAAATTCTCCCTATTTTAATCCCGTCCACCCAGGAGCCACGCGATTCAGCCCCGCAGGGACCATGTCACAAACCATTCCTGGAAGGGCCGAGGAGGAAGTTCCTCGTTTGGGCGAGGGGCACTCAGGGACGCCCGGGACAGCTGGCACTCTTCTACTGCGGCATTCTGAGAACCCACAGGCAGAGCGAGTCATGAGCTGGCCCGACCCTGGCGTCCAGCTCGTCCGCAGGACAGTCTGCCTCTCTGGTGGGGCTGGGGGCTCTGGGGGATCCCGGCGGGGAAGCCCCAGATCGAAGACAGTGCCCAGGGCCGATCCTGTCTCCCAGGCCCAGAGCTGCTGCCCCTCAGTGCTGCAAATTCCTGTTGGGTCGGGGCTGGCCTGAGAGGCGCTTCCTGCAGGAACAGCCCCTTCTGGAGGCCGAAACCAAGCACGGGCCCGGCTGCCTTACAGGAAGGCTGTGCGCCCCTGGGGGCAGTGTTTCCAAACTCTCAGCCTTGTCAGGGGCCCGGGGGCTCCACTCCAGCACCGCCTGCTCCTGCTCGGCACCCAGAGTCTGCGGTGCGGAGGCCGTGCGTGTCACAGAGGGGCGCGCATCTCCCGGGCGGGACGCGTCCACGCACTGCCCCGTGGGGCGTGGCGGCACAGAGCCAAGGGCGGCCAGTGAGGCTGGGTCCGGGCAGGGTCCTGGCCCCTCAAGTGCCCCTCGTGGCTGTGGTCCCCGGCAGGGCGTGTGGAGCTGGAGAGCCAGGCCGGGAGTCGGGAGCCAGCATGGGCCAGTGGCCACAGGCCTGTCCCTCCCTCCAGGGGGTCCAGGGACGTCCTGCTGCCCCATCTGCGCAGGTGTCACCCCCACAAAGGACAGACTCCCAGGGACTCTTCGCCCAAAAGATGGGCGAGGAAACATCTCAGCCACTGGGGCCCACTGGGGTAGGGGAAGGGGGTGCCACGGTCAGATCCGCCTGCAGCCTGAGGGCCCGACTCTGCCTCCAGCTGGCTTGACCCAAATCCCACCTATGGGTGGCACGTGCGAGTGCTCCAGAGCATTCCGCAGTGGCTGCCTGGACCCTGGAGGCTTCCTGTTTCCTGAGGAGAAGCAATTTGCCATCCCTCCCGGCTGCCCTCCTGCCCCTGCTGGCCCCTCACTGAAGCCACGCTGGGCTGGTCTCCACCGCACTGACCCCCACGCGCCTCTGCCTGCTGGAGGCTGCAGAGAAGGACCCCAGACCACATCGCCGTCCTAGGGGGAGATGAGGTTGCACCCGCAGCCCTGGTCACCAGTGAGGGGAGGGCAGGGCAGGGAGGGGGTGGCATTGAGAACGTGGCCCTCCTGCTGCCGGCCACACCAGTGGAGCCCATGCAGGTGGGAGACTGCGTCAGAGGCCCAGCTCACTCAGTGCCTGGCCCGTGCTGAGCGCAGGTGACGGTGAGAGCCAGCAGCCAGACCCCAGACCCCAGACCTCCGGGCCGAGACCCCACCACATTTGTGCAGTGGGTGTGTGTGAGGAGGGGTGCAGGGGTGTGGCCCCAAGGTTCCTTTGGCTCTGTGGGCTGGGGTTCTGGTTGCAGAAGTGCCCCCTGGGCTGCAAGGCTGGGATGGTGGAAGCTGGGGGTGTTACTGAGCAGTGGGGGGCTGCACAGACAACTGTGTGTCCCGAGAACATCCCCTGGGCTCACAACCCCGACACGCTCCCCCACTGCCTGGTAGCTTAGGGAGACTTCAGGCCCAGGCTGCCCCCCAGCCCAGCACCCCTCACACCTGCTCCTACCTGGACAGCAGAGTCCACCTGAAACCAGCGGCTCTCAGAAGCACTGAGTCCAGAGCGGCTCCACGGGGGCCAGGGAGAAAGTGGGTTAAGCAAATTGACTGCAGGACTTCTCAGAGCCTTGACTGTGCCGGGGGTGGGGGCTGTCTCTTGGGAAGGCTCATGTGGCTCTCTGGAGGTGGCGGGGGTCGGGGGTTTGTCCATAAGCAGAAGCAGGTGTGGAAGACAGAGCTGTCCTGCACACAGCTGGCACAGAGGGCAGAGGGTGCAGGCCCCAGGGGCACGAGCCAGGGGCATGGGTCCTGAGAAACACATCCCCTCTCGAGACTCCAGACAGGGAGCCCCCAACCCCTCGTGCCTCCCTCCAGGGTGCAGAGGGCAGGTTTGTGCACCCCAAGTCCACACCCTGGAGAGGTCTGTATCCCGTTGGGGTAGGGTGAGTCCACACACCGGACCCTGGCCTGCCACACTCCTGGAGAGCCTGTGCTCGGCCGGCAGCACCACCCCGGCCAGCCCGCGTCCTGGGAAAGTTTGCCGAGCCCGAGATGTTGGCCCCCAGCACGGCTGAGGGGGGCCCTGAACACCGTCACCTCCTCCTGCAGAGGAAGGAGCCGCACGTGGTAAAACAACCAGGGGCCATGCGTTCCGAGCACTCACTGCTTCTGTTTTAATGTGATTTACGTAATTGTGAGCTGATGAAACGCAATAATTGATGACGTCCTAACAACTGCGCTGAGGTTCCCGGAAAGCTCAGGTGGGCTGTGTGGACTCGTGCCTGAAGGCTCGCAGGTGAAAGGGCCTTTCCGTGTCCTTCCTGCGTTCACAGGCAAACAAGGGAGCAGGAAACACCCCCCGACTTCTTCTACTTCTCTGACTACGAGAGACACAACGCGGAGATCGCCGCCTTCCACCTGGACAGGTGAGCCCACCCTCGCCCTCCTCCGCTCGGCCAGCCCTGGGGGCGCCGTCGTGCAGGGAGCGCCAAGCCTCTCCTCGCAGCCCCTGTCCCCCGAGGTGGAACCGGCCTGAGCCCAGAGGGTCAGCCTCCCTCCCTGCCCCTTTTCCAGGATCCTGGATTTCCGCCGCGTCCCCCCTGTGGCCGGCAGGACGGTAAACATGACCAAGGAGATCAGGGACATCACACGAGATAAGAAACTATGGCGAACCTTTTTCATCTCGCCAGGTGAGCGCTCGGGACGACGGCTCTGCCCGGCCCTCACCTGCCCCTACAGCAGGAGCTGGAGTTCATCCCTGTGGGTTTACAGAAAGCACGGGGAGCCCCCACATAGCCTCCCCACATACGCCTCCCCACATACGCCTCCCAGCACGCGGCCTCCTTCGTTGCTGTCGTCTTGCCTCAGCGTGGTGCATTTGCTGCATTCTATGAACCAGGGTTGATACGTTGCTGAGCTATGGTTGCCGTTTTTTAGCAAAAAGACATCGGTCTATAAGACTGTTCTTCAGCCTGCTGCTCTCACTTCCTTCCGTCTCAGGGTGTGTAACTCTGCCTCGTTGTTGTAAGGTGCTGCCGAGCATGGCTGAACTATAATCCTTTAAGCAAAGCCCCCATGGCTGGGTAGAGCTTATTTCTACCACTTGTTCATTTCAGAAGGGAAAATGAATTCACTTCAGAAAGCTCCCAGCCTCTTCTTCAGAGAGCCTTGTTTTCAGAGGGCGTCTTGCAGGGCTCCTCAGTCAGCCCTGCCTGAGCATGCCTGACAGCAGCAGCTTGCTTGCCCTAAGTGACGGGGAGCTCACTCACAGAGGAGCCCAGTTCACGTTTGAACATCTTGAGCTGTTAGGAAAGTCCTTCTTTACACAGGACTGAGTTCTGCCTCCCTGACCTTTGAGCCAGGGTCTCTTGCTAGGGTCACAAGAACCATCTGAGTCCTGCTCGCTCTGAGCCTGTGTCGGTGTTTTCCTGCAGGTCCCTGGGACTTCTGCCCCACTCCCCCTCTCCCATGGCCACCTATGGCTGGGGCTGCTTCCCGGGCTGCACCAAGACTCTGAGCTTCTTATGAATTCCTTCTTGCAACGTTTATTGTAGTTTTTATAGTGATGTGTTTCAAAGATTCAAAGAAGTGCAGAGGATGGCATCGCTTATGCCACGTGCTCAGCCTGGGGTTTAGCAGTCGCTAAAGTTCTTCCCCGGTGGAGACCTGGCCAGCCTCTGCCCGGGGCAGCACTGGGGGTCCGCGCTGATGCGGGGCCAGCTTTGCAGGCTGGAGGCCCCCACGCAGCCGGGAGGCCTGGCGCCAAGAGCCCGTAACCAGGGCAACGCAACCACCACCACTGCCCTGCGCACTCTGTGGGTCGCGCCTCATTTCCTCCTTAGGCTCCACGGGGCGAGGGGCACGTAGATGGTTTCTTAGCCCCATTTTCACCAGCTTCACCGAGGTGTAGTTGACTTACAGTAAGCTGCATGGATTTCACGTGTCCAGCTCGATGACTTTTAATATTCCACACATGTCCCTGGGGAAATCTCCCCCAGCGGGCCGCGGATGTCCCTCCACTCCAGGTCCCTGGCCCTTGTGACCACCTCCCTTCCTATTCAGCCCTGAGGCCCTTTGCCTGGTGGGAGCAAACAAGCAGCCCTCAGTGACAGCGGGGCCTCCAGCTCCCCCAGCCTCCTGGGCCCCCACGCCGGGCGGGCTGCGGACTCCATTCTTTGCCAGCACCACCCTTGGGAGCTGTGACCCCTGGGATCCCGCACGGGGAGGGCCTTGGGGAAGGACACACGTCGGTGGCCCCCATGCACTCTGGACCCCCTGCCTCAGCAGAGTCGACTTGTCCCCATCTCACCCAAGTTCTAGGGAGAGCAGGGCCCCTCAGCTTGACTCCCCGTGGAGTCTCCCCGTTGTCTGTCTTTATTATAAAACAGACGGAAGCCCCTTTCTTTCCCGGAGCCCCTCCTGTCCAAGGGCTGCCGTGGTGAGAGCCGCTGGCCGTGACTGGCCATTTCTGCTCCGCATGGGTCAGTCTGCTCCCCCTCGCCAGGCACTGTCCTCACCCCTTCGGGGTCCTTGGTGGCCCAGCAAGGACTTGTGAGGGGAAAGGTCCGCAAGGACGGGGAGGCTGTGGAAGGGGCAGCGCCATGCTCCAGCCACCGGGAGATCCGAGGTTCTGGCACGACGAGAGCCAGCCGCCCTGGCTGCAGGTCAGGCCGTGGGCACCTGTTGTGGCCAGGCCGTGCAGGCCGTTTCCTCCCGAAGTACCCAAGGCCGGCTCTGCAAGACGAGGGGCAGGGGGGCGGGCCGGTGCAATGGGGCCGCTCAGGGCGGGCCATCCACGGGTGGCAGCAGGGGCCAGGCTGGGTGACACTGGGCGCTGGGCGGCCCCTCTGACGGCGCCCCCCCTCCGCCCCAGCCAACAACGTCTGCTTCTACGGGGAGTGCTCCTACTACTGCTCCACAGAGCACGCGCTCTGCGGCCGGCCCGACCAGATTGAGGGCTCACTGGCCGCCTTCCTGCCCGATGTGGCCCTGGCCAAGAGGAAAACGTGGCGCAACCCCTGGCGGCGCTCCTACCACAAGCGCAAGAAGGCCGAGTGAGCAGGGCGGGGGCTGCCCTTGTTGAGGGGCCCCACTCCAGCCCTCCCCCCTGGGACCCCCTCCCCGCCCCAGCCCTCGCCCCGGGCCC
>PVIY010044579.1:0-19645 GCA_004026745.1 Myrmecophaga tridactyla | reverse complement strand
TTACATGATGGTGCAGCCATAGGGATACACTGTTACATGATGCTGCAGCCATAAGGGATACACTGTTAACTGATGGTGCAGCCATAAAGGATGCATTGTTACATGATGCTGCTGCCATAAGGGATGCATTGTTACATGATGCTGCTGCCATAAGGGATGCATTGTTACATGATGCTGCAGCCATAAGGGATGCATTTTTACATGATGGTGCAGCCATAGGGATACACTGTTACATGATGGTGCAGCCGTAGGGATGCATTGTTACATGATGCTGCAACCATAAGGGATACACTGTTACATGATGCTGCAGCCATAAAGGATACACTGTTACATGATGGTGCAGCCATAAGGGATGCATTGTTACATGATGCTGCAGCCGTAGGGATGCATTGTTCCATGGTGCTGCAACCATACATTCAGGAAGCAACTCTGAGCAGTGGTGTTTGCTTTCAGGTTGACCAGCTGCCCAGGAGCAACACCAGCTATGCAACAGCCCAGATTTCAGGGAATGTACATGCGAGGGCTGGGCAAGGGTTCTCCTGGAAGGGCAGAGTCTCCCAGCCAGGGGAAGACAAGAGGGAAAGCAAAGCAAAGGAAGGAGTGGAGAATCTGAGCTGGTCCAAGTTTCCCTGCCTGGTCGATTCTCAAGCAGCTCTTCCACAAACCTCCCAGCCACTCAGCAGAGACCAAGCAGAGGGTCCTCGCTGAGATAGGAAGTTGTCCTGGACACAGATGTGCCTGCTACAGCCTTACCTCTAAGACAGAGGAGTCCGGAAACCGTTCTGGGAAAGAAAAGCTCTCCACAGCAGAACCTGCAGCCCCCAAAGTAAAAGCACAGCTGTGCCCACTCAGCCAAACGCTGCCACTCCCCAGACCCTCCCTGATAAGCAAGACCCCCTTGGCTGGGGAAGGAAGAACTACTTCTGCTTTTCCTTTTGAGACCTTCCATATGAGCTATTTTGATTTCCTAAGCATGGAGGCACATTGCATAAATATTTAAAATGCCAAAGTGTGTCCCTGTCCAGTGTGTTAAAGACTCCCAGTGGTTGGTTGTTCCCTTCTTTGTGTCTCTTGATATAAAGGTGTTAACAAATAACCCCTTTAAGTAACACGTAACGTATACATAGTTAATAAATAATAAATACACTCCTTCCCCCGAGCATACTGTTTTGGGTACGTCTATCGTCCTTCGTGTATGGATGATGGAAATAATGGAGATGGGAGATGGGGGCCCCCTCCCCCAGGACCCCGTGTCTACATTTCAACAGCATGAAGAGATAAATACATTACGATTTGTTGCTCTCATAGTGAAATCCACTCAGCTCAGTGGGAAGTCTTAAACTCTGCGGGAGAGGGAGGCAGGTCATAACAAAATACTAACTCATACTCCATTATTAAGGTCCCACCTCGGCGTTATTGACATTTGGGGCCTGTTGATTTTCTGGGGCAGAGGGTGAGGGGGAAGGTATCTGGGTACTGTGGGGTATTAACTAGCATTGCTGGACCCCACCCCCTCGAAGCCAGGGGTGCCCCCTCCCCAGCTGTGACAACCAAAAATATCTCCAGCCACGGCCAAAGTGCCCTGGGGGGTGGAATTGCCCCTGTTGGAGAAGAAGTGCCCTAAAGTTCTATTTACTCATATACTATTGACCGGTTGTAATTCTTGACCTGTTGAAGCTGTAGAAACTGTTGCCCTATCCCAGTTGCATGAGGTTGAATGAGCTCTTGTTCTGCTCGGGTTATCCTGCTCTGGTAGCTCGTGTCATGGGTACTAAAATGATGTTTTTCCCTAGATTTATAACCCACCAAGCCCCTCTCCTCAACATCACTCGTGAACGAGCAACAGACACAGAATGAGCTTTCCCGGATGGCTGGATAAATTACGCAAGGAGCGTGAGGTTGCCTTTTCAAAGAAGAGGAAGGACGCACATCTCTGCTTTCTGGAGAAGAATGGTCCCATGTCAGCATCTTAGTGAGTAGGAAAGAGCTGTTGTTCAGCCTTGGGGGTGCATGGTTAGAATTCAGGGGGGTCCGTGAATGTGGACAGGAGAGGAACTTGACTCTAATTTTCCCTAACCTCTAATGCCCTTCAATCTCTTACCCAGCCATGCTAACACCAGCTGGATTAGCAAAGTCCAGGATTCTGGCGAGCAGAAAACACATCTGTCTTCATGTCTCATTACAGCTGCTGCACGTAATTCAAAATACCATGGGCGCCTGATACTCATCTGAAATTCTTATACTTTGAGACGCAGCACTTGCTCCCCCAAACTCCCCCTCTCCTTATCTAAGACCTTCGCACCCACTTTCCTGCAACTCTTTGCCAACGAGTGCCTCAGCCACCAAAGGCTGAAATCGGGTCATCTCAAAATCTTGGCGTTTCACCTCCAAAAGCCTCAAGGAATCCTGCCTTTCTGAGGGACGTCCACCCACGCCCTGCAAAGCTAGCTATGGATGCTTCAATTCCAGGTTGCATTTGTATCACACATCTTTGCACATGGGGATGTTCAACACTCGCAAATGGAAAACCAAAACTGATGGGAAGTCTCACCTGAGCTGGGTTGCATGGTGAAAGAAAGCCCCTGCGTTCTAGTTTGCAAGCTGCTGGAAGGCGATAGACCAGAAATGGAGCGGCTTTTAAAAGGGGGAATTTATTAGGTTGCAAGTTTACAGTTCTAAGGCCGTGAAATTGTCCCAATGAAAGCAAGGCTATAGAAATGTCCAAATTAAGGCTCCAACAAGAGGTCACCTTCACTCAAGAAAGGACGATAATGTTCAGTGTTTCTCTCTCAACTGGAAAGGCACATGGGGAACATGGCGACATCTGCTAGCTTTCTCTCCAGGCTTCTTGTTTCATGAAGCTCCACCAGGGGTTTTCCTCCTTCATCTCCAAAGGTCTCTGGCTGCATAGGCTCTCCTGGTTCTCGTGGCTCTCTCTCTCTCTCTCTCTCTAAAATGTTTCCTCTTTTAAAGGATTCCAGTAAAGTAATGAAGACCCACCTGGAATGGGTGGAGTCACATCTCCCTCTAATCAAAGGCTGATACCCACAATTGGGTGAGTTACATCTCCACGGAGATAATCTAATCAGGTTTCCAAACTATAGTACTGAATAGGGATTAAAAGAAACTGCTGCCTCCACAACATGGATTGGGATTAAAACATGACTTTTCAGGTGGGCCACGGTGGCTCAGCAGGCAGAGTTCTCACCCGCCATACTGGAAACCTGGGTTCAATACCTGTGCCTGCCCATGCAAAGCAAACAAACACAAGCAAACAAAAAGTGTGGCTTTTCTAGGGTAACCAAACTTTTCAAACCAGCACATCTTGTGTTCCACAAACCCCATTTGGCTGTCCTGACACCAACAAGTCTTTAGAAATCAGATCTAATGTTAACATGCCTGTTTTTATTTATTGAGGCAAACGTCACCATAATATGAACCATTTTTGGGTTCACCATTCAGGGGCATTGAATACATTGCCAAAGCTGTGCAACCTCCCTCCAAACTAGCTACAAAACATTTTTATCTCCCCAAAAGGAGACCCCGCACCATTCCCCCCTCCTCCAGCCTCTGACCAACACCAGTATATTCTCTGTCTGTATGGATTTGCCTATTCTGGATATTTCATGTGAGGGAGATTGAATAGTATATAATCTTTTGTGTCTGGCTTCTTTTGCCTAGCACGGTATTATTCAGGCAGAAAAAGGAGAGGAGCATGATACTTGCTTCAGTGTGGATGAATCATGAACACTTGGCTCTATTTTAAATGCATTGTCTGTTATTGAGGGCGGTGATAAGCCTTTACACTACTCTATCACAAAGTGTCTTACATATCTTGATAACTGAAATTCACCAAAAGGTGCCTCCTTTATGCATCTCATTTTAAGCTTTTAAAAACATCACTCTGAGAAGGGACTCACGGGTGACCACGAATCTCCAAAGGGCTTCATGGATGAAAATAGCCCATTTCTAAAGCAGCACAGAGACCCCGACTCACGGAGCCCAAGTGGGCTGAATGGAACATGCTTCCAGGTTCCGTGAGCCCTGGGGCATCCACACTGGAACACCATAAAGCCTCTGGTGCATTCAGTGAGGACAGGGTGGGCTCAGCCATCCGTAGAGCTCAGTTTCTCTCAGCTGCAGCCGTGGGTTTGGGAGTCCTTGCTTGTCCTCGCTGTAGTGAGTGACAAGTCTGTTAGCAAGCCGGGAACTGGCCGTCCATTAGTGAGGTCAAAGCAACTCGAAAACCCCATTAGCCTTTTTAAGGGGTCAGAATCCTGTAGTTGCATTTGACTTTCTTCTTCCCCTTTCTCTCCTTAAAATACTCAGTGACTTTCCGGCATTCTTGCACTATCGTCTACAGAATTAACCCCAAAACAATGCACTCCCCGATCAATAGCATTGGCTGATCATTGTATGGATTGAACAGCCTCTTGTCCTAGGACTGGGGAGGGAAGGGTGTATGTGGGAGCTGATGTTCATGGCTCAGGGTTGTTTTAAAAGCTGTGCAAAAGTGAATTTAAAAAAGTATTTGCAAAGTCCCCTTAGGAGAATGGTGAGAACAGGGGAAACTTCAGCTTCCCCAAGTTGAATTCTTGATATTCTCACAAGCAGTGTGGACAACCAAAGCTATAGGCTGAGCCTCAAGTCTTGGGGTTTGTTCATATGAAGCTTAACCCCACAAAGGATAGGTCAAGCCTACTTAAAATTAGGCCTAAGAGTCACCCCCAAGAGAACCTCTGTTGTTGCTCAGATGTGGCCTCTCTCTCCAGCCAACACAAGCAAACTCACCACCCTCCCCCTGTCTACATGGGACATGACTCCCAGGGGTGTGGACCTTCCTGGCAATGTGAGACAGAAATCCTAGAATGAACTGAGACTCAGCAAAAAGGGATTGAGAAAAACTCTAGAATGAGCTGAGACTCAGCATCAAGGGATTGAGAAAACCTTCTGGACCAAAAGGGGGAAGAGTGAAATGAGACAAAGTGTCAATGGCTGAGAGATTCCAAACAGAGTCGAGAGGTTATCCTGGAGGTTATTCTTACGCATTAAGTAGATATCACCTTGTTATCCAAGATGTAATGGAGAGGCTGGAGGAAACTGCCTGAAAATGTAGCGCTGTGTTCCAGTAGCCATGTTTCTTGAAGATGATTATATAATGATATAGCTTTCACAATGTGACTGTGTGATTGTGAAAACCTTGGGTCCGATGCTCCTTTTATCTACCTTGTCAACAGATGAGTAGAACATATGCAATAAAAATAAATAATAGGGGGAACAAATGTTAAAATAAATTTAGTTTGAAATGCTAGTGATCAATGACAGAGGGGGTAAGGGGTATGGTATATATAAATTTCTTTTGTTGTTTTCGTTTTATTTCTTTTTCTGAATAGATGCAAATATTCCAAGAAATGATCATGATGATGAATATGCAACTATATGATACTGATTATATATGTAGAATGGAATGATCAAAATAGGAATGTCTGCGTTTGCTTGGTGTTTTTTTGGTATTTAAAAAAATAAAATAAAATATTTTTTTTTAAAAAAAGCTGTGCAAAATACTACCTTCTCAGCGTTCACAGAAAGCACACATGTGCCCCAAATCACTCCTCTGGTTTGAAATTTGAAATTATTTTCAATGGTATTTTTTCTTTGCTGTGACTAAGTGCAGTAAGAACTTTAGTGAGAGGTGCTGCTAAAAAGGTGCATGCAATTCATTTTATTCTCTACATCCTTTCTTTCCCACGCTTCTAGTAACTCACAAACTGCAAGCAGAGGACACACCAGGAGCTTGAGCTCCGAGAAGTGAGGAAAGGGGCAGCTCCTCTTCCTCAAAGCCCCACCACAGCTCCAAACAGAGAAGCCAATAGAATGCATGTATACATACTAAAATATTTATTTTAAGGAACTGCGGGGACTGGCAAGTCCAAAATCCACAGGGAAACCCAGCAGGCTTGAAACTCAGCAAAAGTGGACTCCGTCGTCTTGAGACAGAATTTCTTTTTCTCTGGGAAACCTTGTTTTTCACTCTTAAAGCCTGCAACTGATTGGTTGAGAGCCACCCACATTGCCAAGAACCTATGCTGTGCTGGTTTGAAAGGATGCACATCCCCTAGAAAAGCCATGTTTTAATCAAAATCCCATCTCATAAAGTCAGAATAATCCCTATTCAATACTGTATGCTTGAAACTGTAATTAGATCATCTCCCTGGAAATGTGACATAATCAAGAGTGGTTGTTAAACTGGATTAAGTGACGACATGTCTCCACCCATTTGGGTGGATCTTGATAAATTCCTGGAGTCCTATAAAAGAGGAAACATTTTGGAGAATGAGAGATTCAGAAAGAGCAGAGCAGAACGACATAGCCACGAGAAGCAGAGTCTACCAGCCAGCCACCTTTGGAGATAACGAAGGAAAATGCCTCCCGGGGAGCTTCATGAAACAGGAAGCCAGGAGAAGAAGCTAGCAGATGACGCCGTGTTCACCATGTGCCCTTCCAGATGAGAGAGAAGCCCTGACTGTGTCTGCCATGTGCCTTCTCACTTGAGAGAGAAACCCTGAACTTCGTCGGCCTTCTTGAATCAGGAAGACCTTCTTAATTCAGGAACAGAATGGCTTTTAAAAGGGGAATTTAATAAGTTGCTAGTTTACAGTTCTAAGGCCAAGAAAACGTCCCAATTAAAGCAAATCTGTAGAAATGTCCAACCAAAGGCATCCAGAGAAAGATACCTTGGTTCAAGAAGGCTGATGAAGTTCAGGGTTTCTCTCTCAAGTGAGAAGGCACATGGCGAACACAGTCAGGGCTTCTCTCTTGGCTGGAAGGACACATGGCGAACACGGCATCATCTGCTGGCTTTCATGTGGCTCTACCAAAATAAAAAAAGGACTCTCTCCAAAATGTTTCCTCTTTTAAAGGATTCCAGCAAGCAACTCCACCTTCAGTGGGTGGAGACACACCTCCGTGGAAATCATCTAATCAAAAGTTACCACCCACAATTGGATGGGTCACATCTTCATGGCATCGAAATGCTCCCACTCAGCAGTATTGAATGAGGATCAAAGGGCATGGCTTTTCTGGGGTCCACCAGAGATTCAGACTAGCACAGAAGGCATGGCTCCTTACAGAGAATTTTTAATATTTCATTTTCTCCATATGGGAAATGGTCCCAACACCATCGAATAGAATGCCCATCCTTTGCCAAGCTCCCCGACATTCCTGGATCCATTTTTCGGTCTGTTTGTTCATTTCCATCAATATATACGACTAACTCTGAGCTGAGACCACAGTACCCTATGTAAGATGGCTTACAATAAATCCCGATACTCAACACGACCATCCCCTACCTGTCTACACAGAACCCAACTATTCTTTTGCACAACTACTTTCCCTGTTTACGGATTTTGAATCTTCTGCACGAATTGGAATCCGTTTATCTAGTTCTATAAAAAGCCTTTTTGGCTTCTTGACTGAATTGCACTGCCCCTAGGCTGGAGATTTGTGGGGAAAGGAAAGTTCAGTCTGAACTGGCAGCGCCATCTTGTTAAGTCGTCGTCTTGGTTTTCTCGTTAGGGAGGGAAGGTGGAAGATGATACTTGGAGAGACCTGTTCGTGGAGAAAATGAAGATAGCCTGAAACTGAGAGCAATGAGCGGCCCTCGGGAGCAGTTTAACAGGAGACAGAAGGGCCTGGCGCTGGCTTGATTAACCTTCAAAGCCATCGTCCTCGAGCCGGACAAATCCCCAGCTGTTGCGGGGTACCTCAGGGATGCTCAGGAAAGGAGATTATTTCACCAGAAAGAGAAAGCTCAGAAGGGCTGGGAATACCCAAAAGTAGGAAACTCAAGTTCACCCTTGATTCACCTCCCAGAAGCTGAGCCTTGAAGGTGACTAAATGGAATTTAAATTTATTTTATTTATTTATTTTTGCATGGGCAGGCAACCGGGAATCGAACCTGGGTCTGTGGCATGGCAGACGAGAACTCTGCCACCCAGCCACCATCGCCTGCCCTGGAATTTAAATTTAGAATGGGCGAGATAACGGATCTGTCTGGGCATACAGAGCTGGTCCTTGGAATGGAACCAATGTCACCACGTCCAGCTCTAAATAATTCTCACTTCTTGCCAGATGAAAGTAAGATGACATTCAGAGAGAAAGAACTTCCAGAACATCATTTATGTTTACAAAAGTTCTTTTTAAATGAGCCTGGCTGTGCTATGACTGTATTATGGAATATCATTCAGCCATAAAAAGGAATGCAGTTCGACTCCGCCCCATGACATGTATGGATCTCGAAATCATGCCAAGTATAAGAATCCAGAAAGAAGAGGATAAATATTGTATGAAATATCAGAAAGGGGCAAATTCATAAAAACAGAAAGAAGACTTACTGTTTACCAGGGTCTGGGGCAGTTATTGCTTAAAGGGTACAGAATTTCTGTTTGGGGTTGTGTTCGCTTGCTAAAACTGCCAGAATGCAAAATGCCAGAAATGGAAACGCTTTTATTAAGGAAATTTATTACAAGTCTATAGTTCTAAAGCCATAAAATGTCCAAACTAAGGCATCCAGAAACTGATACCTTGACTCAAGAAAGGCTGATGCCTTCTGGAACACCTCTGTCAGCTGGGAAGGCACGTGGCTGGCATCTGCTGGTCCTTGTTCCTGGTTCCTTGGCTTCCAGCTTCTGATTTCAGTAGTTTCCTCTCTAAGCATCGGTGGGCCTTCACTCAGCTCCTCCAGGACACAACTCTGCATTCTGGCTTGTCAGCATCTCATGGGAAGGCACATGGCGACGTCTGCTGGGCTCTGCATCTCCAAACGTCCGTGTCTAGGCGTCTGATCTCTCTGTCAGCTCTCCAAGCATCTAGGATCTAAGTCCTTCTTTTAAAGGACTCCAGTAAATTAATCAAGACCCACCTTAAATGGGTGGAGTCACATCTCCATCTAATGAAAAGGCCACACTCATAGCTGGGTGTGTCTCATCTCCATGGAAACAATTCAATCAAAGTTTCCATCCTCAAAAACAGGTCTGGCCCCATGAGATTGGAACACAATTAACACATAGCTTTTCTGGGGTAAAGAATAATTTCAAAGTGGCAAAGGGATGATGGAAAGGCCTTGGTCATGGAGGAACATGATGGGAGCATGACATTGTGACGGATGGGTTTTCCTCTCGGCGCATCCTTGGGGCTCGTCTCACAGTGGAGGGTGTGTCCTATGGGTTGGACAGAGCCCCCAAAAGCCACGTTCTTCCCAATTCCCAGTGAACGTGGTCTTACTGGGAAATAGGGTCTTGGAAGGTGTGATTAATTAAGGAGAGGCCAAAGTGGCTTAGGACAACTTGGATCCTTATAAGAAGACGGGAAGTGGACACGGAGACACCTGAGAAGGCCACAAGAGGATGAGGCAGATGCAAGCCATGGGTCAGCCGGCAAGCGGCAGAGGCTGGAGGGGGCACGGAAGACCCTCCCTAGAATTTCCAGAACACCTTCCTTTTGCCTTCTGGCCTCCAGAGCTGCGAAAGAAGAAATCCCTCTTGCTTTAAGCGTCCACCTTCTTGAAGTGCCACCCCAGGAACCTAATGGGGACCTTTGCACAGTGAAATACAATAATGCCATAAGCAGAGAGGCAAGCGGGAAACCCAAAGAGGAGAGAGAGGAGCCAGCCCTGCCACCGGCAGATGAGACCTGCGTCTCCATTTGCAGGCTCAGAAAGGATGTAGCAGGGAGCAGGGCTGCAATTTCCTGAACAGCTCAGCGTCCACCCCATGAGCTCAGATTTGAGCCAAACAAGTCACGAGTCACGTCGAAAACCCGGCCCTGGAGAACTTGAGGAAAAAGCCGAAATTGCGGTAAAAACACACATGTGGAAAGTACAGCATTTTAACCCTTCTATAGTGTACAACTCACTGATTTTAATACAGTGTCATGCAACCATTTCGTCATCCCCAAATAAAACCCCTTACCCATCTGCATTCACTCCTGTTCTCATTTTCTAGCTGCTGGAATGCGTATACCAAAAATGGAACAGCTTTGAAAAGGGGGGATTTATTAAGTTGCTAGTTTACGGTTCTAAGGCCATGAAAATGTCCCAATTAAAGCAAGGCTATAAAAATATCCAAATGAAGGCACCAACAAGAGGTTACCCTCACTCAAGAAAGGCCAATGGAGTTCAGGGTTTCTCTTAACTGGAAAGGCACATGGCGAACGTGGCGACGTCTGCTAGCCTTCTCTCCAGGCTTTTTGTTTCAGGAAGCTCCCCCAGGGGCGTTTTCCTTCTTCATCTCCGAAGGCGTCTGTCTGCCTGGGCTCTCGTGGGTCTCGTAACTCTCTCTCTCTCTCTCCAAAATGCTTCCTTTTTTAAAGGATTCCAGTAAACTAATCAAGACCCGCCTGGAATGGGTGGAGTCACATTTCTTTCTAATCCAAGGTGAATATCCAAAATTGGGTGAGTCACATCTCCATGGAGATAATCTAAATTATTGAATAGGGATTAAAAAAAAACAGCTGCCTCGACGAGATGGATCGGGATTAAAACATAGCTTTTCTAGGGCTACATAATTCTTTCACACCAGCCCACCTCCCCAGCCCCTTTCCCAGCTCCCCACAACCACTTATCTCCCTTCTGTGGATTTGTCTATTGTGGATATTTCATATAAACGGAATCTTACGACACTTCACCATTTGTGACCGACTTCTCTAACTCAGAATACCGTTTCCAAGTTTCATGCATGTTGTGGCATCGATTAGTACCTTACTCCTTCTTATGGATGAGCCATATTCCATCACACACATACACAACATTTTATTTGTCTGCTGTGCCGTTGATGGAACCAGCTTCCATCTTTTGGCGATTGTGAATAATGCCGTGAGGAATATTGGTGTGCAAATATCTCTTGGAGTCCTTGCTCTCAACTCTTTTGGGTACACACCAAGCAGCGGGATTGCAGGGTCATTTGGTGATTTAATGTTTAACTTTCTCAGGAACCGCCAAGCTGTTTTCCACAGGAGCTACACCATTTTACCTTGGCACCAACAGTGGACAAAGCTTCCAGTTTCTCTGCATCCTTGTCAGCACTTGCAATTGTCTTTTTCTAACGCAACCTCGTGGCTGAGTGTTACCAGTGCAATGATGACATAGTTACTGGTTCAGCTTCTGACGTGTTCATTCATAACAGGTTCACAAAGCTGAACCAGGGTGGAAGTCGGAAGACTTGCGGCTACATTGAAAATGGTTGTTGGGGGTGGGGGGGTGGTCCTGTTCTACCCCCAGGATGGTCACTGCGAATGGCAGTGGGGAATGGCGCGGAGAAAGCCCTGCCCCTTGGAATGTGTATCCTAATCAAGGAGAGGATCAGTAGGCGAATAAACGAGTCAAAATGGACAGATCGGATTATATGGGGGAAAGGGGCTGGGGTTGGGCAGCGGTTTCCGTATCTATCAGGTGGTTGGGGAGGAGGCCCCCAAAGTGACTGACCCCCAAGTCCCGCAGGGAAGGGACCAGGAAAGAGCTTCCTGAGCATGTTCAGAGGACAGCGAAGAAGCCGGCTTGGTTGGGCAGCCGGGGAGAGGAGGAGGACCGAGCTGGAGGACAGAGGAGGCCAGAGCACATGCCGGGCATCTGGCTCGGCCGAACAGGGCGTTGTGAGGTCAATACGGCCACTCGGGAATAAAACGCCAGGGCACACACTCCAGGGGACATGATGGGGGCTTGGCCGAGGCAGGGGTGTTGGCAGATCGTCGCATAAAGAGGGTCCGTGGAGCCCGGGCAGCGGGTGAGCCTGGCAGCGGCACATAGGTGGGAAAAAACCGGTTGAGCCCAGACACTTCCAGTGCCAGAGTCTTGGGTGCAAAGAGCGAGGAGGGGGGACGGGGAGAGCCATGTCCCAGCTCAGCTCTGCCCAGTGCAGCCTTCGGCCACAGCTGACCCGGAGCACTGACCAGGGGTCAGAAAGAGCAACTTGGTGGCCTCGGGTGACCTCGTTTTGGTAGGGACGGGTCCCGGAGAGGCAGAAGAGGGCCATGGGGGCAATTGCTACCTTCGGGAGGGGCTGAGAGAGGCTGGAGGAGCAGGCCAAGATGGGAGCAGAGTGGTGCCTGGGGCTGAAGGGGAGAGGGGACGTGGGAGCAGGAGGGGCGGCCTGTTTGTGAGCCCACCCAAGCCAGCAGGCAGGAAGAGGAGACGTGGTTGGGATGGCCTCGGTGGGCAGGACCAGCTTGTAGGACAAAGCCTTACGGGACAAATCGCCTCATGGGACAAAGCACCTTGTAAGATAAAGCACCTTATGGGACAAAGTGTAGCCCCCCTGCCACCCCACTGACAGCACAGACAGGGATGCAGCTTCTTCTCGGGGGAAACCTCGGTTCTGAATGCACGATCTTCACTCAGGACTCTCCCTTATTTCCCACGCAGGCACCCGAGACTGCGGGAAATCCCTGAAGGTTGGCGGCCCGGATCAGTCATCTAATTAGACGGACTTGTTCTGGTCGCACCCGTTCTCACTAGCTCCGCGCTGCTGTCACACGGGAAGACACGAGAGAATCGTCGTCATGGCATAAGGATGGGGAAGGAGGCCACCCTGTGCCAAGGCCATGCCTTCGCCCCAACACCCGCAGGGGCTCTGAGGGGCAGAGGTCTTTCTCAGCAGCTTGCTTTGCCTTCGCTGGCACCTCTGCAGCCCCTCCTCCCAAACCCTGGAGTCCCGGAACCCCCACCCCCACTTCTGATCCTGCTACCCCCACCCCGCACCCGCCTTCTACCCCCATCACAGCTGCGCACTCCCAGTGGGGGCCCTGCCCATTGCCTCCCGGGAGCATGGTCCCCTGCTGGCCCCTCCAGGCTGCACACTTCTTCCCGAGCTTGGGGTACCCCAAATTCCCCTGCCCCGTGGCCTCAGAGCTCAGGAAGCAGTCAGGGCAGCAGGCGTTGTCCTTCCCTGCCCTGCTGAGCAGGTGCCTTGCTCCAAGGGCCAACCCAAGCGTGGAGAGGGCAGCTTCTCCCAGTCCTGAGTCACTGGGCACACAAAGTGGGGTGCTGGGAGACCCCAGAGCGTGCACCTTTTCTCAGGGACCCGTCTTCCAACCTGTGCTCCCTGCCTCCCCCAGGTGGGACAGAGGAGAGTTTGCCAGCCAGGATAAGGAAAGGCTCTGGTTTGTGCTCGGACGGGGGGCAGCCCCCATGATGTTCAGGTGGGAAAAGAGAGACAAATGCGCCTCAAAAGTGGCTTTTTAGCTTATTAAAAAATGCTTTTCTAATAGCAATCAGCGTCACGTTCCCGGTGAACAAGAGCAAGTTCTGTTGGGGCCCAGGGTTCGCGTCTTGGGGGGCTGTTTCAGCAGATCGGGGCCATGGACGCATCAAGAAGCAGCAACCCGAGCTCTGTACCCGGTTCGGACGTGCAGAGCCAAACCCACTGCCGCAAGGACACAAACGAGACGCCAACACCTGTTAGAAGCTTCGGTTCATTGGAAAAGGATTTTATTTCACCATAAAAATGCAAACTGGAATAAACACAATCTTTCCTGACACGCAGGTTAGGGCGATCTTTAAGGATTCCTGAGCTTCACTTGTGAGAAGCAAACGATTATAAAATTTAACAAGTTTGCGGCCTTGAATCTGTTTGAAACATTCCAAGTAAAAATAATTTAGCAAAACAGCTTCTTAAAAAAACCACACAAACGCTAATCTTTACTAGAAACCAAAGCTCTCATCCAACTTTTCCTTTTTAAGCTTAATTACTTGAATTTGTAAAAAGTGAATGTTTTGGAAGTCACGGCGGGTTGGACGCGGCGTGCCAGGCCTGCGGGAGCCGCTGCAGGCGGCGGCGAGTCTGGATTCTCCATCTGAAACGGCCTGCGCCGGCCTCACGGGACTCCGGGGCCACGTCTGCGTGTTTCTCTTGGTGCTCCACCCGGACAGTGTTTTCCAATCGGTAAAATTTAAGAAAAAAAAAATAAATCACAGGAACATTTTTCCTTCCTGCGACAGGGGCGGCCCCAACTTTTGGCAACTCATCTCCAGCTACGGGGGACGCACCCCACCGGCAGCCAGGGAGCCGCCCTGAACCTGTGCAGAGGTTTCCATATGCTGGGCGGTCGGTCAGCGATTCTTACAAACCGCCCATCCACGCGTTTTCCTGATTTTGAGAGAACTGGAGATATTAAAGCTGTTGGGTCAAAAATGTAAGAAAGATAACTAAAGCGGACAAAGTGGCTACTTTGCTTTGGGGACAGAGGCACCCGGGATGCCGTGTTTGAGGCGAGAAACACAGATTTCGGGCGCGGCTTGCGGGGGCCTGTCCTGTCCGAGGGGGAGGGGCCGCGGGGGGCCGGGCCCTCCCTTACCTGTCCCAGGTGCTGCGGTGGCGGCTGGGGGAGCGGGAACGGGAGCGGGAGCCCCGGCGGCGGCTGTGTTTGCGACTGGCACTGGCCCTGCGGCCCTCGTCGCGGCTCCTGGCCCTGCGGCTGCGGCGGCCCCGGCTGTGGGAGCGGCGGGAGCGGGCGTGGCCGGGGCTCTGGTCCCTGTGGGAGTGCTTCCTGTGGGGCCGCCGCTCCTTCCGCGGCCCGCCGTCCCCCTGCGCCCCCGCGCGCGCCCGGCTCCTCTCCCGCCGGTGCCTCCCCTCGCCGCTGCGGTCCCGGCTGGCCCGGCCGCGGGGCTGGCTAGGCTCGCGGTTGCACTTGTCCTGCTCGGAGCGGACGTCCTTCTTGGCGACGCTGGAGTCACAGGCGGCGATGCCTTTGGGCTGCTGGGCGTTGTCGGGGATGCAGGAGAGCACGCCTGCGCTCCTCTTCTCGGGTGAGCCAGCCCCCGTGGGCCCGGGGCTCTCCCTGCAGGTGGCCTCCTCGGCGGCGCTGCCGTTGACCGCCTTGGCAGGAGAGGACAGCTGGGGACTGGCCGGAGCCTCCCTGGGGGCGCCGTGGGTGGCCTGGCCCGCGAGGGCGTGCGGCAGGATGGCGCTGGCGCAGCTGGCCGACACCGTCTGCAGGATGTCCAGTACAGGCCGCAGCAGGTCAGCGTGGGAGACGCCCAGCTCTTCTGGCGGGGGGCAGCCGTCCGCCTTCTTGCTGAGCAGGATGCTGAGCAGCCGCTGGCGCAGCTCCTTCTCCCTGCGCTGCAGCCCCAAGGCGCGCTCCTTCTCCTCCTCCACGCGCCGCAGCTCAGCCTCCTGCAAGCGCCTGCGCTCCTCCTGCTGCTGCAGCCGCAGCTTCTCCTCTTTCTGCTCCTGCTCCTGCAGCCTCGTGGTCTGCAAAGAGGGAAGGGCCGTGAGACAGGGCCCTGGGGCGCCTCGCACACTCCAAGGACAGGCTGGGAGGGTTTTCTCTGCGGCCTGCAGCCGGTCGGGTGGACAGCCCTGCCACGCGGTCCAGCCCAGAAGTGAGGGCGTCCCGACAACCGGGCGCCTCGCCACGTGAGAGGCAGCCCCTCTCGCCCTCCGTCCGTGCTGCCAGACCGAGACAGCCAACTCATCTGGGTGAGGCGGAGACAGCTGGCAAGCTCGTCCACCCGGCCCGCTCAGGCACCGCGGGGAACCTGGCCTTGCCTGGCCTCGGATGCAGGTCAGCGGGCCTGCGGCCAGGTCCCCGGCACTCGCCGGCACAGGGGCTGAGACTACAAGGCACACGCAGGCCGCCGGGCGAGTCCGGCCGAGCCGGGGTTAGTGTCTTCAATATTCACCATGAATTAGACCTGAGCGGCCGCAGGTCCCAGCTCGCCTGCATCTCCTTCCCGGGACTTAGCACAACTGTAAGCAGACAACAGGTTATGGGCTCGCTCGGAGTCTGTGCTCGGGGAGGGCGAGGGGCATGGCGGGCTGCATCCTGCGCCCTTAGCCGTGGCCCGCCCAAGGCGAGCGCCTGCAGGAGCGGTTGGTGGGGAGGTGGGAGGGGGTCTCAGTGCCAAAAGGCCGCTGCCTGGCACCCGCCATGAGCCGAGCCCGCTCAGACAGAGCCACAGCGCCCAGACAAGCTGCACGGTGTCCCGGGGTCACCTGACCAACCCGCCACAGGACCCCTCCTCACAGAGCGGGCGTGGTCCACGTTGCCCAGCTGAGGTCACTCAGGCCCGGTGGCCACAGCAGGGCTGAAGTGGCAGCCCCCAGCTGGGAAAGCTGCCGCCAGGACGAGGGAGGCTGCGCTCAGCTGCGCCTCTCCTAAGGAGGAGCGCCCCATGTCCCCTGAGCTCAAAGGCACCAGGCCAGGGACTGGAGGCCGCCACAGAACCTGCTCATCAAAACATCCGGCAGGGACACTGCCGAAAGCCCAGCACAGCCACGGGGCGACGGCCCCACAAGCACCAGCACCTCTGCGTCCTCACCACCCAGACACACTGGTTTGCCCGACCTAGCGGCACGGCATCGACTCTCCCTGCGCGTCAGAGACGCCCGACGGCGAGCTCGCGACGGGGCAAGGCGGCTTCCGGGGCTCCCGCCGTGATGCCGCCTGTACCCAGCACTTACCTTGGCTCTGCTGAGCAGCTCTGCGATCAGCCGAATGGACTGCAGGTTCCGCTGCGCCAGCAGCAGCTTCCTCTCCTCCAACTTGATCTTTTCCTGCAACTTCTTCTGCTCCTCCGCTTGTAACTTCTCCAGCTTTTTCTGATTTCGCCGGAATTCACGGTCCCTCTGTTTCTGTTCTCTCTTGCGAAGCTTCTCTTCTCTTTTTCTTTCTCTCTCCAGTTCTTCCAGTTCTTTCTGTTTCCTGGGCAAGGTACACGAAACTGGGTTAAGCAGGGGACACTCTGCAGCTACGTGCTCAGTTCTCAACGGCGGCGAGGGTCTATGCTGGTGGGGAAAAGACGGGTTTCCGGGTGATGCTACAACCGACTAACCATTTAAACTCAAAACGAATCTCAGTTCCACGCAGGAACCCGAGGAGAGTCTTGCTAAGCGTGACACAAAACCTAAACTACGGACCCGAGGGCTGATGGAGCCGAGCGCGTGCTTCGAACGAGACACCCCAGCGACAGGGAAAACGGATCCGCAGACACACACGTCGCTGTCCACACATGATGCTCTCTGCTGTGGCGAAGGAAAAGGCAACTGGCCCAGCAGAAAAGCAAAATCAGGCATCAAGCCCGGAGATGACTAGGGGGTCGGCGCGCAAAGGAGAAACGTGCAAAACCTAGAAGCGAATGGTGACTCCTGCTGTCTGTAGGGAGAAAGGTCCCATCCCGGGGGGCGCACAGGAGGCCGTGCGCCTGCCCTGGACGTGGCCGGGCAGTGAGGATGGACGGACGGACGATGAACACACACATGCACATACATCTCAGAGCTGCTCCACAAGGAAGCGTCAGATGCCAAGACAGCAGCAACTGCCCAGGCCCTCACATGGGAGATTCCAGAAAGGGCCAAGCGGTGACAGAGCACCGGGGACCCGTGGCTATACAGGTGGGGCGAAGGCGAGCAGACGGGGGCAGGCGGGCAGTGGAGGGACGCAGGCCCGTGCCCAAGCCGGGGGAGCCTGGAAGCTCCGTGGCTGTGTCTGCCCAGCGCGCCCTTCTCCGCCCCGTGGCTTTAAAGCTTGCTCCAATGAATGGACTTAGAAGAAAATCGGAGCCACTCTAGGGAAAGCGGAACAGAGCACGGCCTGACCTGCGGATGATGGCAGGGGCCGCAGGGAGAGAGGACGGGTCACGCCCTGACCGGCTCCCACGTCGCGAACTGCCTCCCCGGGGGGTCGAGGCCCCACAGGCACCAGGGCGAGGAAGGACAAATGACCACAAAGCGCTCCCCGCAACACGAAGCGCAAAGCCACGGCTGGGGAAGCAATGAGAAGACACAGGCGATGTCCACTCAGGGCACGTGCTTACAGGCGCTGCCCAGCTCAGCGCAGAGGGCAAAGTGGACGCCGCCCAGCTGCAGGCTGCTGCTGCGCCCAATCGGACTGCGGCAGGAGCCCAAAGGGTACGGCAGCTGCGATGGACACGACAGCTCTGTTTGCGCCTTAGGGAAGCTGCACACCCACGCTACTGCCCATCTCCAGCGCTGGAAGGAGTAGTCTGCGGATCGCATCTAGGGGGCAGCGGCAGAGTGGAAGGGTCAACCTGCCAGCTGCACACTGGGGCTCCCCCTCGCAGGCCAGGGGGGGAACGGGGGCCTCCTTGTGCCACTTGCCCACGCCGCCTCCTCCCCAGGACTGCGGAGCCCGGGATGGGCCACCGCACCGTGCCTGGGGGCTGCCTGCCTGCCTGCCGCTCACGTCCCCTGGACGGAGTCTGGCACACAGAGGGAGCAGCCCTCAGTACTCAGGGGCCCCGATGCAGCCCCATTTCCTGAGCCCACGTTTGTCCTAGAAAGCAACGTGGCGCCACGTCGAGAAGAACACAAAGGCTTTGTCCCTGTCGCCCAGGAATTCAACTCTGGGGCTCAAGACCCAGAAAGATAAATGTACAAAAGTATTCGCATCGCTGTTGTCTGTGACAACAGGAAAAAAAACAAAACGGGTGTTGGGGAAGTATTGAAACAAATTAAACAAAGACTTAACCTTGAGGGTGCAAACGCCGCCAAATGAAAAAATCTGACTTAGCGTGCTGCAAAACAAGGCAGAGCGGCAAACCTATGCATGCCTCTCTCACACAGACGCGAGGAAGAAACACCAAAAGTGTAGCTGCACTGATGGAAGACGGGGAATCTCCCCGTAGTTTTTTCAAAAGCGATGTATCACGGTCGGCGAAATTCCTTTCCAAACGCTAAAAACAGGAGCTTTCTTAAAAGGGTAGCCTGTGTCCGCCCTGACACGTGAACCGCAGCGCAAGACGGAGGCAGCCGCTCTAAATGCCTCCGGCGTATAACCGGGTTCTTGAATTTGTTGGGAAGTTTGGGTAACTTCGTTTTGTTAACGGCAGCTCAACCTAAACTCAAAACGGGCAAGACATTCTGCGTTTCGGCCTAAGACACAGTCCGTGCCCAAGCCGGGGGTGGCGAGGAAGACAAGGCGCCTTGGAGACATCCTGGCGGAAACCCTCAACTGCACTGTGCGCTCTGCCTGTGCGTTCTCAGGCAGCCAGTGCACACATGCGTGCACACAGAAACACACACAGATATGTGCACGCTCAGGCACACGCGTGTGCACACCCGGCGAGGAAGAAAAGGCGCCTTGGAGACATCCTGGCGGAAACCCACGACTGCACTGGGCGCTCTGTGCGTTCTCTGCCTGTGCACACATGCGTGCACACAGAAACATGCACAGATATGTGCACGCTCAGGCACACGCGTGTGCACACCCCACAAGGAAGAAAAGGTGCCTTGGAGACATCCTGGCGGAAACCCTCAACTGCACTGGGCGCTCTGCCTGTGCGTTCTCAGGCAGCCGGTGCACACATGCGTGCACACAGAAACACGCACAGATATGTGCACGCTCAGGCACACACGTGTGCACACCCGGCGAGGAAGAAAAGGCGCCTTGGAAACATCCTGGTGGAAACCCACGACTACAGTGGGCGCTCTGCCTCTGCGTTCTCAGGCAGCCGGCGCACACATGCGTGCACACAGAAACACGCACACATATGTGCACGCTCAGGCACACGCGTGTGCACACCGAGCAAGGAAGAAAAGGCGCCTTGGAGACATCCTGGTGGAAACCCACGACTGCACTGGGCGCTCTGCCTGTGCGTTCTCAGGCAGCCGGTGCACACATGCGTGCACAC
>PVIY010044578.1:0-19623 GCA_004026745.1 Myrmecophaga tridactyla | reverse complement strand
AAAAAAAAAATCAGTTGACCATAAATATTGGGGCCTATATCTGGACTTTCTTCCACTGAGCTATTTCTTTATGCCAACAACTTGCTGCCTTCATCATTGTAGCTTTCTCCTAAGTCTCTAATCTAGGTAGTGCTGGTACCCCGACTTTGCTCTTTTTTTCTTCCCCCAAGTTTGTATGGCCTGCCTACCTCCAACGTGCCCCTTGATGATTCTTGCCTCCTGGGACTCATGTTTTTTTAATATCCCCCTCCCCTTGAATGTGGGCTGGACCAGTCTTTCTGACTCCTTTTTAATAAGTAGACTATAGCAAAAGTGATGGGATGTCACTCCAGACGTTTGGTTACAAAATGTCTGTGACTTTCACGCTGCTGGCCGCCAGGTTGCAGATTTCTATGGAGAGGGCCAGGTGACAGGGAACTGAGGAGGGCCTCCGGCCAACAGCCAGTGAGGAGCCGAGACCCTCAGCCCAACTGCCCTCAGCTTTGGAGTCCTCACAGTCAATGTGTGAGCTTGGGAGCAGGGCCTTCCCCAGCCAGCCTTCAGATGAGGCTGCAGCCCATCAACAGTTTGCAACCTCATGAGAAACCTTGAGCCAAAGGCACACAGATAAGCCACAGCTATGTTCCTAACCCACAGAAACTGTGAGATAATAAATGTTTTTTTAAGTCACTGTGCTTTGGAATATTTGCTGTGTAACAATAGTTTTACTAAAATGAGGTCTCCTTCCATGCCAGTCTTGTCAGTTTCAATACATAAAAAACTGTTGGAATTTTGATTTGGATTGAATTTATTCTATATTTTAAACTGGGAGAATCTTCTGATTCATGAACATATTTTGTATTTCCACTTATTTAGCTCTTTGATTTATCTCAACTATGTTTTTTTAAAATTTTTTCAGTGTAAAAATGTCTTCCACAGTTTTTCTTAAATTTATTCCTAAGAATTTCTTTGATACTATATAAATTCTACTTTTAAATTTGTTTCCAGTTATTTATTCTTAGCATATAGAAATACAGCTGATTTTTAATATCAATCTTGTAACCTGTGACTTTACTAAATTAACTTATTACTTCTAGTATATTTTCTAGATTTGTTATGTACACAATTTTGTTATCTCTGAATAAAGACAGTATTACTTTCCCTTTCCAGTAATTTTGCTTTTATTGATCTGGCTAGGACTCTCAGTATAATAGTGAATAGAAGTGGTAGATATAGACATCTTTGCGTTGTTCCCAATATGTTCAGCATTTCCAGTGATCTCCATTCCTTTTTTTGTAGAACCAAGTTTCCATCTGCTAAAGGAACTCCCTTAAGCCTAAACAAACTCCTACGGCATTTTTTTTGTAGCAAAGGTACTCTAGTTATCTTTTGCTTATAACTACAATAATTTACTGCCTTAAACCAACAACAAGCATTGATTATCACTCATGGATTTTTGTGTCCCCAAGTCAGGAGCGGTTTAGCTGGATGGTTGTGGCTCAGTGTCTCTCACTAGGTTACAGTAAATATATCAGCCAAATGAAAGTCATCTGGACTTGGAGGATCTGCTTTCATATAGTTGGCAGGTCTCTGTTCCTTGCTGGCTGTATTAGCTTCCCATTGCTGCTGTAACAAATTACCACAAATTTGGTGGCTTAAAACAACAGAGGTCTATTCTCTCACAGTTCTGGAGGCCAGGAGTCTGAAATCGGTTTCACTAGGCTGAAATCAAATGTAGGTAGAACTACACTCCTTCTGGAGGCTGAAGGAGAGAATCTGCCCCTCGCCTCTTATAGCTTCTGGTGGCTGCCAACATTCCTTGGCTTGTTTCCATGGTAATGTTGCATTCTCCTCTTCTCTGTGTGTCAAATCTCCTTCTGCTCCCCGGATGTGTTTGCAGACAGAGCTCACCTAGGCAGTGCAGGGTAACCTCCTCCACCTCAAGTTCCTTGACTTAATCCCATCACAAAGTCTTCCCTTTCTAAAAACTTGTCATATAAGGAAACCTTTACACATTCCAGAGATTAGGATAGGAATTTCTCTGGGGGACATTTTTCAGGCTACCACACTGACTGTTGACCAGAAACCTTAATTCTTTGGTAGCAGACCTCTCCATAGGCTGTCTGAGTACCCTCATGACATAGCAGTTGGTGGCTGGAGCTGGACTTGTCCCAAAGGCTCCTTCACTCCTGTGTCTGGTGGCTGGGGTGGGAAAATTCAGATGGCTGGGACTCCTCCTGCACCTCTCTCTATTTCTGTTTGTCCAGATGGTCTCAAACGGGGTGGCTTCAAGGTAGTCAGACTTTTTCCGTGGTGGGTCAGGTCTCCAGAGAGCATGTGGCCTGAGCGTCAGACGAAAACTTTATCTTCTTTTATAATATCACAGTGCCACATCTACTATACTGTGTTTGTTAATATCTTGCCAGCCATTAAGTCTAGCGCATATCCTGGGAGAGGAGAATTAGATTCCTCTTGCTGATGGGAGGAGCGTTAAAGAATTTTCAGAGATGATTTTCAGCCACCACAGCTTTCATTTGAGTGAACGTGTCTTCATTTCACCCTGTTTTTGAAGGATATTTTCACTGGATATAGAATTCTGGGGATAAACATTTGTTTACTTCTTTAAAATACATTGTTCCATCATCTTTTGGTCTCCACTATTTCTTATTAAAGTCAGACATAATTTCTACTATTGTTCTTGTGTATGCAATGCTTCTTTTTTGTTGTTGAGGTTTAAGGTATTCTCATTTATCTTTGATTTTTGGGAATTTGTGATATACTTACATTTTGGTTTTTTGTAATTCTCTGGCTTGGGTTCACTGATCTTCACATCAGATATGTTGAGTTGATTTATTCACCAAATTTGAAAAAAATTGCTATTATTTCTTAAAATGTTTTTCCACCCCATTCTCTCCTTCTGCTTCTCTGTGACTCCAATTATATGTATTTTAGACCACTTGATATTGTGCCTCAGGTCCCTGAAACTCTATTTGCTTTTTTAAATATAACAGCTTTATTGAGATATAATTCGCATGCCACACAAGGAACAGGCTGAAAGTGTACCGTTCGATACTTCCTAGGATATCCACAGAGTTATGTGACCATCATCATAAGCAATTTTAGAACATTTTCATCTCCTCCAAAACAAACACCATGCCTGTTAGCAGTCACTCCTCATTTCCCCCAAATCTTGCCCTTCCCTAACCTTAGGTACATACTAATTTACTTTCTGTCTCCATAGTTTTGCCTATTCTGGAATTATACAATACGTGGTCTTTTGTTGACCTATTCTGGAATTATGCAATATGTAGTCTTTTGTTGATGTGCCTCTTTCGCTTTCAAAGTTCATCTGCATTGCGACATGCATCAGCTTTTCATTCCTTTTTATTGCAAATAATAATCCATTCTAAGGATATGCCACATTTTATTTATCCATTCATCAGTTTATCAATGAACATTTGGCTTGCTTCCGGTTTTCGGCTATTATAAATACTGCTGCTATGAACATTTCTGTACAAATTTTTTTGTGGTCTTTTTTTTCTTTTCAAATTGCCAACTTTTAATTTATAGCATGTTGCCTCTATTGCTATTTTAGGATGTGGCTGCTTCTGTTTCATTATAGGGCTAGTCATGAGAGAAGGATTTCTTTTTTTTTTTTGCATGTGCAAGCACCGGGAATCGAACCTGGGTCTGCGGCATGGCAGGCAAGAACTCTGCCCTGCTGAGCTACTGTGGCCCGCCCAAGAGGAGGATTTCTATCACCAAAAATAAATGGGGAAAAATGAGACACTCCCTCCGTTTTTGTCTGAGAATACTTAAAATGTTAGAAGTGACGATGAAAATATAACCCTAGCTGAGAAACGTAAGTTCATTCCTTGCAGCCTTAAAAAAAAGGTGATCATCATGAACATAAAGAGAGGCTGAAAGGGACCTTTGGATAAACTTGAGTCATTGTGTACGGAATAGTCTTGTAGGGCCTTTCTTATTTATCATAAGCAATCATCCCACTCTAATTCCTCAAACAATGGTACATTGTTTCAGCCTAAATTAGATGAAAGGTTTTATTTCCTTTAAAATTCTGTAAATAATTAAGAACTTCTTGAAACTGAGTTATTAAAAATGGAATTTCTAAGCAATCCTTTTCTTTATAGTCTGGTGGAATAATAAAAAATTTTTTTAAACCATCAAGATCATTGGCGAGTACTTTGCAAAAACAAAATGCTGATGAAATTGAAGTTTTGTCATTTTGGCAACTCTTCCAGTATATTTATTGTGCCTCAATACATTTTTTTTTTTGCCTCAGTACATTTTAGCCAGCTAGCCTTTACTAAATCCTAAAAACCAAATGAAAAATAGATATTTTCTTCATTAAAGGGGAATATTTTTTTATCCCAAAAGGTATAAAAGAAATTCAAGTTTTGATACAAAAACAGTTAAAACAGGATAAAACACCCAAAGGGACTCAATCCATTCTTTTAATATTAACAGAATGGAATTTTTTTTTTACTTATTCTTCCCATTTTTGTCTAAACCCACACATATTAGAGAAGAGGAGGAGCACACCCAACCTTTACTGTTTATAAAATATGTGTATACCTGCATGGTTTTCATTGTGGTTTTCCTGAAGTTATCCTTATTGGGATAAAGTCTGTGCACTTCTACATGACTCTTAACTAATTCTCAAGTTACAATAAAAATATATAAAAGTTTTTTTAAGGAAACTCAGAACAAAATAACTCAAGTACTCTGAGTACTTTCTCCCAGTCCTCTACCCAGAATTTCAAGGCCTCGGAAAATCGACATTAATTAAAATAGTGGCTTTGAGACCTAAGTTTGTCATAATTGTTTGGAAGTTTTCTTTTTCTTAACCCAAAACTACACATGTTAAAATGAATTTGAATGAAGCACTTAAAAATAAAAATCTGTAGGATTATCCTTAGAATCCTTAAAAAAAATTATTCCCGATACACACATAAGCTCGTAACAATTTAAATAGGCTTATTTGTTAATAAATCCCAAATAAAGATCAAAAAATAAAAATCAATTTAGATATAGCTTTGATTGCTCCCATATGCTTTATGAGGGTTTAAATTGCAATAATGGGTTTTATAAAAATATACACACAAATATCTATTCTTATCAATAAAAACACTAGCATTCAAAATTGAAACTAAAAGATTATCCGAAGTGACGCAAAAGGTTCTAAATGTTAAAGAAACTTTGAAACAGACTCGATCATTTTCTTCAGCAGAAGAATAATAGGTGCACTGGTGAACCTTAGATCCGTCGTCACGAATTCTAACCAAGAGAGCCTGCGGGACAGTCACAGGAGGCCACTCACAGGGTGCTGTGCCCTGAAGGTCGCACTCTGAAGCAATGAGCCAACCTACCTTTGGGACAATTTTATCTGTAGGCATAGACAATGGGTGCCTTTTTATCTTGTTTTCTTAAAGTTTTTATTATTAGTCTATAATAGAGAGCAAAAAAGTAGCTCTAGCAGTAGATGAAGCAAGAGGGAATGACGTTCCAAAAGAAATATTTATCTCTTTCAATCCAGGCTTCTCAATTAATTCCTGAAGAGGTGTCGACTCACCCCTATCAATCCGATTAAACTCAACAAAGAAAATAAGTGCTTAAAGGAGGTATAGAGGGAGGTCTCCTTTTGCAGCTGCATCCCAGAATCAAAGTGCTGGGGATAAATATGGGCCTAAACCCTGAATAGACGCTTTAGAATAGTCTTTGCCACACACGCAAAGTTTTTGGGAAATGGGAGACCAAGGAGACCTTGTCATGATCAAGCTGATCCTGGATTCAAGTCATCAAATCATCAATGTATTTTGGAGCAGAACATCTGATTGGCTTTTTAATATTAGTACCATCTGCCCGATGATACTTGTATCGTGGACCTACAGACATGATGGGACAGCTTGCCTCTGTGTGGAATTCTGTAATAGCTCCATAAAACATGTTGACCTGGTTGAAGAAATCCATAGTGTCACAAGAGTCCATTCATTGAGATCTTCTCCCTCTGGCAACATAACAGCTTTCCTCAGATTCCCAGTTGCTGGAGTTGCTTCTGCAAGTTTCAGGAGTTCATACTGATGAGACTTCATTTCTCTGGCATATATCCCTATGAGGGGATTGTTGGGTCATATGGCAGCTCTATGGTTAACATTTTGAGGAATCAGCAGGCTGTTTTCCAAAGTGGCTGCATTCCTACCAACGGTATGTGAGTGTTCTGATTTCTCTATATCCTCACTAACACTTGTCATTTTCTGTCTTATTTTTATTTTAGCTGTGATAGTATGTGTGAAATGGTATCTCATAGTGGTTTTGAATTTCATTTCCCTGATGGCAAAATCATGCTGGTCTTTGGAAGAAATATCTGTTCAGATTCTTCGCCCATTTTTAAACTTTTTATTTTTGAATTGTAAGAGTTATTTGTTTCTAGATACAATTCCTTTATCAGATATGTGATTTGGAGAAATTCTCTTCCATTCTGTGGGTAGTCTTTTCGCTTTCTTGATTGTGTCCCCCGAAGCACAGAAGTTTTTCATTTTGAAGATGTCTGATGTATCTATTTTTTCTTTAGTTGCTTGTACTTTTGGTGGCATATCGAAAAAAGGCTTTGCCTGGCCCAAGGTCACAAAGATTTATTCTTCTATTTTATTCTAAAAGTTTTAACTCTTACATCGAGGCTTATGATCCATTTTAAGTTAATTTTTGTCTGTGGTGGGGGGTGGGTGTCCAAATTCATTCTTTTGCATGTGAATATCCAGGTTTCTTGGCATCATTTGTTGAAAAGACTATGCTTTCCCGCATTGAACTGTCTTATCACCCTGTCAAAAATCAATTGGACTGTAAATCTGAGGGTCAATTTCTGGGATCTCAGTTCAAATTCATTAATCTGTAGTTCTATCCCTGGGCCCTACCCCATCGCCTCCATCACTATGGCTTCGCAGTAAGTTCTGAAATCAGGAAGTGTGAATTCCCTTACTTTGTTCTTCCTTTTCAAGATCGTTTTGGTTATTCTGGGTTCCTTGAATTTCCATATGAATTTTAGGATGAGTTTGTCGATTTCTGAAAAGAGGCTGGGTTTTTTATGGAGACTGTGTTGAATCTGTAGATCAATTTGGGGAGTGGTGCCATCTTAGAGATAACAAGTCTTCTGATCCATGAACGTGAGATGTCTTTCTATTTATTTAGGCCTTCTTTAACTTCTTTTAACAATCTTTTGTTCAGCTCAATGTTAAGATGTTTTTTCTTCCCACTCTTTGGATTGGATCATTTTTATTGCTCTGTCTTCCAGTTCACTAACGCTTCATTTTTGTGGTTTATTTTCACAATTTCTAACCTACTATTAAGCCCATCTACTGAGTTTTTTTTTAATTGTCCTTTTTTTTATAGTTTCCATTTTCCTGGAAATAGAGATGCTCCATCTGTCCATCCATTGCATCCACCTTTTACTTTAAATTCTAAAACTTGTGTGTAATAACTGTTTTAAAGTCCTTCTATATTTATTCCAACATGTGTTGTCATTTTAGGGTTTGTTTCTTGTTGTGAATCACGTCTCCCTGCTTTTTCGGTTGTCTAGTCATTTTTTGTCGTAGGCTGGACATCGTGCATACTACGGTGAAGGGAATCAGGGATATGTTGATGAATATATTGCAAAAATCCATGCATATTAAACTCTGTCTAGGCCATCGTATTCTGCTTTTCTGAGTTGATTAATCCCAGGGAATCCTCTGTCACGGAGGTTTGTGGAGAGTTGTCAGGGGTCGCACAGAGCATGTCCAGTTTTAGGCAGTGCATGTAGCGGATAAGAATGTGGAGTCTGGAGATAGATGACCCAAGTTTTAATCACACCTACTCCAATTACTAACTATATAAATGTCAGCAACTTGCTTCATCTCTCTGTACCTGTGTTTCTTCATCTGTAAAATAGGGATTATGATCCAGTACCAATCTCATAAGAATCTGGAAATAATTAAATGAGTGAATACATGTAAAACAATTGGCACATACTAACTGCTCAGTAAATGTTAGTTCTCACTTTTAGGAAAGTGAAACTGATCTCTCCCTGAAAGACCAATCTCCTCTTGCTCTGTGCCCCCAGGACCTGATCCTCTTGCCTGCCATGGCCACAGACACTTGCCACACATACAGATATGGATGTGTCCCCCCTTTCACCCTCCTCTTCAGACTGCATGCCCCCCCAGGACAGGAAGTGAGCCTGCGAATCAGCATCAGCACACTGCAGGGCACAATGTCCCTGGGGCGGAAACCTCACCACTTTCACCCCCGCTCCCACACCGTGAAGTACCTCCAGCTGACAGAACTGGCCCAGCACCTGAAAACTGGGCAGCATTTGTCCCTTTCTTATCTCCCTAAGAGAAACATGGAGAATCTCCTGTCCCTGGAGCTGGGCCTTAGAGCTGTCCATCAGTTTACAGATGGGGTACTTGTGCTGTAAAGAGAAAGAGTGTATCCCAAGTCACACATGCAGCACTTCAAATAAAAATGCCGATCGGTGGGACATGGCATTTTTTCATTCTTTGCTTTGATCTGGAATTAAGTAAATCTAAGAATCACACTGCCCTCCTCATGATGACCAAAAACATCATTTGGCAGTTATCTTGGGTCTGCCGTTAATACAATGTAAGAAAATGGCTTTATTATTTAATACATGCAGCTTGCTCATACTCAAAGGTGTTCTAAATATGGGTTGCAGGGGAAGCATGGATCGTTCAGTGGTAGAATGCTCACTTTTCATGCAGGAGACCAGAGTTCGATTCCCCCCTCCAAAAAAGCAATAGCCAGCTAAACATGGGTTGGGTAAGAGGCGTTCTAAAAATGGGCCTGATGATGAAGTGGTTGGAAGCAGGGATCTGAGGACCCTGAAATGTGCCCCCTATCTGGACCTCCCTCTTCCTTGCCCCTGGCCTGCCCCACCCCAATCACCCAGCAAACCTGAGATGGTTGGGAACGTAGCCTGACAGTCAAGCGTAAAAGCTGTGAAGCCCACCTGCCTGGGTTTGAATCCCCATTCTGCTAACTGAAAAACCTAGATCAAGTTACATAATCTCTCTGCACCTCAGTTTCCTCACCCGTAAAATGGGGATAGTGACAGGAATTATCTCATCGGCTGTTGTGAGAATTAAACATGTTCATATATGTGTAGAGAACATAGAGCATGCGTGGCAGGTACCAAGTGCTGGGATCATGTTGCCACTACTTTTATTCCTGCCTCTTTCCTCCTCACCCCAGGCCTGGCATTCAGGGCACACCCAACTTGTGACCTCGTCTCTTCCTGGTGCAGCAGAATCCCTGCCCAGACAGCCAGATCACCAACCAGGCATGGACAACTGGAAGACCCTTTGTCTGTGGAATCTGAGTCCCAGAGAGGACCAGGGACTTGCTCCAGGTCACATGGCTGAGGAAAGCCTGGACTAGAGTCCAGAGGTCTTGGTGCCCCACAAACTTTGTCTTGGGAATGGCCAGGTGCCCTTCCTGGGCTTTACAATGGGACTTGGTGACTGAAGCATTTATTTCCATGCAGCAGGTTGTATAATTTGACTCTGAAGGGTTGGACACTCTGGGTGTTGCCAGCTGGGTTAGAAGTGAGCTGGCTGGCTGCACTGTCCCCACCCCCATGGCATGGTCCAAGCTTGTAAAGCTGGGACGAGAGTATAGGGGTTGAGGCCTCTCAGCAAACGCACTCCTTTAGGACGCTTGGGCTAGGAATTCAGTCACGGGTCAGCGACTCCTGCGTGCCCAGCCGGGATATGTTCCTATTGGCAGGTGGGGGGATGTGTCATAATGTGTCTTAGACAACCCCTGCCCTGGCCTTGCCCTTTCTGAGCTGGGAGTTCTCTGGATGGCCCACAGTCTGGGCCAGTCACCGGGGCCTTGGCTCTTCTCCTCCCAGCACTGGCCTCACCTGCTGCCCCACTGCCTGAGGCTCTTGCTTCCTGCCTCACACACCTGAAATCTCCTGTCCTTCCTCTCCCATATCTTCCTGTCCTTCTCCCCTGAACCTGCCCTGTCAGGGGTCTGCAGAGTGGATGCCCCCTCTCTCCCTTTCCCACCTGAGCAGAACCACCTGGCTTCCACACCTGCAGGCTCAGAGACAGAGAGCGGGCAGCCAGCTGGAGAACAGAGAGAGAGAAAGAGGCCAAGACACAGAGAGAGTGTGTGTGAAGAAGAGAGAACTGGGGTGGGAAAGGGGATGGTTGGGAGGAAGGGATTATGGGGTATAGTCGGGTCAGCAAAGTCAAGGGCAGGGGAGTGGGAGACACAGAAGATGCAGTCAGGAGTCAGGAGGCCAAGAGAGGCTGAGGGAGGCGGCCAGGGAGGGAGAGCACCGAACAGAGACAGAGACTCGGGACTCCTTTGTGTCCCTGCCCCTCAGAAGACCTGGGCACGAGGGTCTGAAGGGGGACCCCTGAGATGGGGTGGCCCCCACGTTGTGCCGGGGTTCAGAGTCTGGCTCTCCAGCTGGCCATAGGGCCGTGGGGACCCATCAGTTATCCCTGGTGGAATACGTGAATCTTCATTCCCCGCCAGATTTCGTCCTTTAACTTTGCTGCCCTCCCTCTGTGTCCTCCTGGGTCAGGTGGGCCCCCAGAGACCTTGAATGTAACTTTGTTGCTTGATGGGCACGCTTTTTGTCACAAAGCCCACAAGGCAGAGGCCACGTCCATTTGGCTGTCCTCCATCCCCTGTGCCCAGTGCAGCGCCTGGCACCGAGGAGGTGCTAAACCAATCTTTGGGGTAGGAAGGAGAAGCCTCATGGAACTACCAGTCACAGGGCAGGGGAGCTCATTTCCAGCTCTAGGCATATGGACTTAGTATTTCTATTTCATGGCAATGGGAAAAAGTGACATCCAGCCTCTAAGCGCTAAGCACCCCAGGAAGGGCTCAGCCAGGGCTGCTCCAGAAAGAACGACAGGAGCTGGAGGGGGCCCTCCCAGGCCGGCAGGGAATCTGAAGCACAGGGAGAAGCTTCCTCCAGGCCAGTACTGGGCAAGGAAAAGGCAGGCCAACTTGTAGGTTTTGCAAGGGAATAGGAAGGGAAGGTCACGTGTTTCCCAAGTTCTCCTGGTGCTGGAATGAGTCCATGATGCGTCTTGGGGACCAGTGTGCCCAGGCTCCCCACTGCAGGAGGCTCCAAACCTCAGCAGTTCAGAAATCTACATCCAGCTGCCCTGGACGGCGCGAGGGGTCAGAACTTGGGGTCCTGTTAGCTCTCGAAGTGAGGACATTTCCACCAGCATCTTCCACCCACATCCACCTGCAGGGCCAGCTCCAATCACTAACATCACGGCTCAGCCCTCACCAGGAGAGCCCGGAGGAGAAGGAGTTGAAGTGCAATTCCATCTTTAGCTCCTTAGGACAGGGGGGAGGTCTGAGCTCCTTCCTGGGCTTCACTAGGGCTGGGGTTGTGGATACAGCCAGGCTCCCGAAGCCCCACAGGGACCCTGAAATATCAAGAGAGTGTCTCTGTGCAGAAGTGTTTGGGAGGTGAGGGCAGGTTCTCTAAAGGGCTCATGACACATCAGAGCCTCAGGGCCAGCACCCCAGAGTCAAACTGTCAGGGAATCTCTGGGAGGGGAGGCTTTCGTGGAATTTGCTGAAGGGCAGAGTTTTCTTGAAGTTGGTGACTCTGGCGTTGACCTGTGTGAAGGCCTGTGTTTACAGCAGCTTCATGGGGCAGCCTGGCAGCCCTCCGGCGGGGCGGAGAACCTTCAAACACCTCCCCACCCCCATCTCAGCCTTCGCTCTGCCCTACCGGCCTCGAAGATTGCCCCTAACATGGGCCAAGTCTGCCTCTGTTTCTTCACCTTATTTTCCCCCCACTCACCCCGCAGGCAGCTTGGGATTTTGGAGTTGTTGCTGGCAGGTGATAATTGAGAATGGGGGGGGGGTGAGCTCCCCAAGATGGAGAGGGGGCAGGAAGCAAGCAGAGAGCCCAGGATGATGCCTGGGTATCCTGGGACAGTCGTGGGGGAGAGGTGACAGCCGGGTGGGTGGGACGGGGGGCTTCCAGCGAGCAGGGGGCCTGGCTTGAGAAGATGCTGGTGGAGGTTCCCTGCTGCCACAAGACTGCTAGTCTCTGGAGTGGAGGAGCAAGTGGAAAGGGCCCAGGGGACAAAAGGCAAGGTGTGGGGACATCTGTTACATAGAAGAGGACCTCTCAGTGGGTGGAGATGAACTGGAGCGGTTGGCTGAGTTTTATGATGCACATACTGGGTGAAGCTAGTATATTTGGTATCCTGGTTTCAGAGCCAGTGTGAGGCTGAGCAAGCCTACAGCTCTGCAGGCCTACATCACTCTGCTTTGTGTTCATAAAACCCACACAACAGGGCTGCTTCCAGGATGCAGGACGCCACTGCACTCTAAGCAAAGAACAATGGGCTTGTACAGAAAAGTTTAAAAGGCCAAATAATGCCCGCCTTCCATGCGGGAGACCCGGGTTCGATTCCCGGGCCATGAACCAAAACAAACAAACAAAAAAAGGCCAGTTAAAGCATTCGCCCATCCCCAGGGGCCCAGGGTGTCCGCTGGGGGGCCCGGGAGCAGGAGGAGGGTCTTCCACAGCTCTGCAATGATGGCAGCCCTCCCACTGTCCCTGCGATCCATACCGGCAGGTCCCTGTCCTGCCTGCCGTCCCTCTTAGGTAAGAGTCATGCGTTAGGCAGCTGGTGCCTGTGCCATGTGGGTCAGAGGTACATGGGGCCACACCTCTCCCCAGCAGCCCCAGGGCGGACTGGGGCGGGTCCCTAATCACTCCCAGCTCCAGTGCCTCATCACCGGGAAACGGGGGTGCCCAGGGCAGCTGGCTCCCACACTCACGATGCCTTAGCTGGAGGAGCAAAGGGGATGCTGAACCCCGCGACTGCCAGCTGCAAAGAGGAGGAAGGGAAGGACCCCGAGGCAGCCAGACCCTCCTAGGGACAGCCTCTGCCGTGAGTCATCTGTCGGGGACTGGGGGCAGGCGTTGGGAGCCAGGAGAGAGCTGCCAGGGTGCCTGATCTTGGAGGGGGGAGGCGCCCATATAGACTCCAGAGAAGTGAGGGCCGTGGGGCGTGCCGGGCAGGGTAAACGGAGGGGCCGGTGTGCAATCAGCCTTGCAGCGTAAATTGACACTGTCGGGAGTGCCAGCAGGTGTGAAGGGACTGGCCCATGTGGCCCAGCATCAGGGGTTTTGGAGGAGGTGCTGCTTTTCTCCTTGTTTGGGGTTTTTAGGGTTTTTAGGGGATGGGGAGGTATTTAGTCAATGCCTTCCTTTAAGAACATTCTCCAGTGTTCTGGAAGAAGAGTTTTCCCTTTGGCCATCCCCTGAGCCAAGAAAGGTGAGAACTAAAATAAATTACAGGGACGGTGGTGAAGGGTGCTAAGAAGCCCCTGCCAAGAACAGGGCCGGGTAATTTGGTCTCTTTGTGCGTCCTGGCGAGTGAGCAGCCCCGGGGATAGGGCTCAGAGCCCCAAGGCTGCCTCCTCCCATGCTGGGTGTGTTGCTCTCGATCCGAACGTGTGGGTTTAGGAGGTGGCAAAATGACAGGCAGGTGCTCGACGCCCGGAGCCCGTGAGTCATGCCCAGGAACGGGGGCAGCTGCCCCTCGGCCCCACTGGGCTGGGCTGTGACTCACGCGGCGTCTCTGTTGCAGGGCGGTTTGGTGCAGCCAGGCCCTGCAGGGGCGATGCGGCTCTCCCAGGGGACGCTGTGACACGTTCTCCGGGGTGAGCTCGCGGGGCGCGGTGGCCCCACGGGTGCCATGCCAGAGGCGCTCCTGCTCAGGTCTGCCGGCTCCCTCCTGAGGACAGCGTAAGGAGCGAGGACACGCCGCCCTCCCGCCCGCCTCCCGACCCCACCCGGCCCCTGGGGCGGTGTCCCTGGACCCCCGGGTTTGCGTTTGCAGTTTGCACCCCACTCAGCCTCCCTGGCAGTCTCCTTTGCACCAAAGAATCTGGCCTCTTTTTCTCACTCCCCGAAAGATCCGTGAGCGCCCACCTGTAGTAGTAGTGAGAGCTGACTACCTACCAGGCGCTGGCTCACAGCAGCCACAGGAGAGGGCAGAAAACGGGGGTCTGGAGAAGTAGGGGACGTGCCCGAATCACACAGCTAGGAAGGGAATTGAAGCCAGTCAGGTCAGCTCTGAGGAGCCTCAGTGCTATGTTGTTTCAAGAAAGCATTTACTGAGCCCCTACTGCATACAGAACACTGGCCTGGCAGCTGAAAGCCACAAGGGGAGAAAGGGCAACAAGAAATAAACACAAGAGATGGGTCCCTGTCCTTGACGGGCTTGAAGGCAAAATGGGGGTTCCCCTCGACTACACCCAGTGACAGCTTGAGAAGGGTTGTGTCCCCCAAATATTTACTGAGCTCCGACTGGGTGCCTCCACAAGTACTGTAGGAGACAGAAGGGACTCAAGCAGGACCTGTGCTCACAAGGAGCTGCCCAAGTCACATGTCACTTTCAAAGCCCACACCCGAATGTGCAAGAGTCACGAGGGAGAAAAGGTGTTAGGGGTAATCCAGGAGGGCTTCCTGGAGGAAGAGTTGAAGGAGGCTTGGGAGGTTCCGTTCTCAACCTGGTTTCCCTCAGCTCCTCTGGCAAGATGGTGCTGAGGAAGGAAGGGTAAGGAGAGGACCAAGCAACCAAGAGGTGGGTAAGCAAAAGGGAAAGTGCAGGGCGCCCCCCCACCCCGACTTCTCCCTCCATCCCCTACCGCCTCACATCCTGTGTCCTCAAACACGTCGCTGGAGGGTTTCCTTCCCCCCCACGCTACTAGTAAGTGCCAAGGAGGTTTTTTTGTGTGTGGAAGGCAAGGTACTTAGAGTGTGTAGGTGTGAGTGCGTGGGGGACATGGGGGGCATATGGAGCGCCTGCACACGCGTGTGCAAATGCATGGGCAGGTGTGTGTTTGCGTGCACCTGTGCTTTGGGGCTGAGAACGTAGAGGTGAAAGGGACCCGCCCTTTTAGGACGGCCTTCTCCCTCCTAGGAATTAGGAAAGCAGGCGGACTTGGGTTTGATTTGTCTGCATATCCTGATGAGCGGCTGGCCCCGGGCTCAGCTCCCACCATTGGCTAATCCACCTCTGGGATCATAGCCAACTCCTGGAGTCCTGGATTCCAGGAGGAGTGTCATTTTCCAGCGTCACAGGAATAATGTGTTAATCACCTTCGCAGACTCATGACGGTCATGCCGCCAGTGCTAGCAGCTCACCTGTTGGGTCATTTGCCGGCCACCTGTCCTCCCTGGAGGGGCAGCAGGCATCGAGAGAGCAGCCCAAAATGCTTTTGGGGAGCCAAAACAGAGGGTGGTGGCTGCTTCCTAAACCTCAGGAGGTTTTCTATGAGCAAAACGTTGCTGTTTCCCTTTCAGAACCCGCCTCCTCCGCCTTAGCCTACAATTCTGAGCAGGGTCTCCTGCTTCCTAGGCAGCTGCAGGGAGACGCTGCAGATTAGGCGAGAGATGAGTTTGCTAGAGGCCAGTGTTGTCGCCCCGATGACAGCGGCGAGACGTGACCGTGTCCGCTAGTAACACAGGAGAGGATTAAAAAATTAAGAAACCACAGCTGGATGGAAGAGCGCAGGCAGGGCCACTCCCGGCAGGGACGGACAGCCCTAGGGGTGGGGCGGTTCGGATCTATGAGCCAGCGAAGGCTGTGACAGGTCATGCCCCGGAGTGGGAAGGCAGAAGGAGGTGCCTCGTGCTGTTTCGGATAATAGGGGAGTGGGACAGCCTCCCGAAGGGGCCCCGAGAATCTCCAAGGCTCCGGCGGGTGCAAGCTCAGGTTTGCTTATTTAGAAATGCAGGTCTTGGTCCACTTCGAGGGCCTGTTCGCCAGGGACCTGCATTTTTAGACGCAGGCTGTAGAGAGGTGGACAGGACTCTACGCCGGCAGCTGTGGCAGCTGACCTGGAAGGTCATCCATAAGGACGGGTGAGGCGACCCCGCCACTCCCCGTGCTGGCCAGGGCCAGGTCCACCCTCCTCAAAGTGGGGAGGAAGGAGCGAGAAGGGGAGCCGGGTGAGGACAGGACTGAGTGAGCTGTCAGCGTGCAAGACATTCCAGAAAAGTCCCCCGCGAGGACGGCACTGCCTCCAGGGGTGCCAGCCGCCCCGTGCACCGAAGCTTCCGTCTGTCAGGAGCGCATTTTGCCCTTGGCTTCCTCGGGTGGCCTCCTTCTCATTTAGTCTCTGTGGAGCTATTTTATGACCAGAATCCCCCTTACCAAACTCTTATTAGGTGGGAGAAATGCCCAGGCCCGTGCCTTCTGATGGGGAGGGCTTAAAAGCTGACTTGTGAGGAAGCCGTTGAGCCGGTGGCAGAGTACAGCCAGCAAAGGTCCTGTGTGCTGGTGGTGGCTGTCGGGGTGGTTTGAGCGCGGGGTTTGCCCTCCGGCTGGGCCCCACCTTTGAAGATGGAGCTGACATCACGCCGAGAAGTCTAGACCTCCACTCCCTTGAAGTAGGGTCTCCCCTGGACATGCACAGTGTGGGACCCCTCACTACCCAGAGCTCTGGGGCCATTTGGGAACATTAGTCTCTCTTTTTCTTGTTTTAATCCCAAAGTGGAGGCAACTCGGCCAGACAACCCAACTCCGTAATGCAGTGACTGGCGAGCTGCAGCCAATGGGACAAGTGCCATGGCCATCAGAACCCCCGTTTCCCTCTGCCTGGCACAGTAGGCTCCAACCCAGAACGCTTTGTCATCTTCCGAGTCCCTCGGCCATTCCCCCCACCCCGACCCCTGGAGCAGGTCACCATAGCGACGGAAGACCGGCTTGGCCCGTGGCCCAGGCCTTGCCCCTCAAGTTCCCAAGGCCAGCTCAGCCCTACACTCGCACCCCCTATTCCCCACCCCCTCCCCTCATAACCTCCTGATGCCTTTCGCTTTAAAACCAATCTCAGGTTCTTAAGCAGACTGCGGCCAGTGGGGCCTGGCTGTGTTCGCAAGCTTAGTTTGAACCTGCGGGACCAACAAGAAGTAAGGCCGAATGTGAGAAGCAGGTAACTGGGCCGGCTGCCTGGGAAGCGGGCAGGGTCGGCGCTGGCCCCACCCTGACGGACTGGACTCTCTGGGGCAAGGGTCCTGCCCTCAGGGCCCCCAGAACCAGCTGTGCACTGTGCGGCCCCTGGGCTGCCTGCTCCCATGGCTGGTGACTCTGATGGGTGTCGCTGGAGTTGCGTACTGATCTGGCCCTGCTGGGTGGGAGGGGTGCTCTGAATCCCATCTGCGTGTCTGCCGAGGGGATTGAGGTCTGTCTAGTCGCACCCTAAGGGGGCATGGTGCTGAGGTCAGGGGGTCTGAGCTGGTAGAGGAGGTCCCGTGACCCCTGGGCTGTGCTGGCCTGACGAGGAGATCTACTGCTGTCCAAGGGCCACCAAGCCTCTGGGGATCTGGGGCAGAACTGAAGGCGCCCGGCCCTGAGGCACAAGTCTCCCTGGCCCTGGGTCTGTTCTCTGTGCGGTGAATATGCATGGGGTCCAAAAATAGGCGCCATGAGGAGGGGAGGGGCTCAGTTTGGGACCTGCTTAGGACCCACTAGAGGCTGGGAATGTCCCCACACTGAGTTCTAGGCATGGCTGTTGTCCACGCCTGAGAACTGGTGGGTCGGGGCTGGGAAATGGGGGTTTCCCCAACCCTGAAAGCCTGCATTGGAATGGGGTGCTGCTCCCCAATGGGCCTGTACCCAACCCCTTCCCTGTCCATAAGGATTGTCGAGGTCCAGAGAGAGGCGTGCATTTGCCCAGAGTCACACAGCAAATCAGAGCAGAGCAGGATCTGCCTTTCCTTACTGAATCCCCTTGAGGATTCAGCAGCCTCTCTAGAAGCTGCAGGGAGAGGCTGGGGAGGGGGTGGGGAATCCAACCAGGGGAACAAGGGACTGTTCCCTGCAAATACCGAGGTCTTGCCGCGGACCCCAGGCGGCCCTGGGAGTCTGCAGGAGGCAGATACGCCAGCATCACCACCCTTTGGGGAGCTGCCATCTATGTTGAGTCACAGCCCAGGGGCCCAGACCCATCTTCCGTGTTCTAACAGATGTCGCTTCCCCCTGTCCCACCAGCTCCCTGACTGACAGGCAGACGGTCTCCAAAGAGTCTCCGGGCCGTGCTCTCGAGCCCTCGTCCCCAGCAAAGGCAAAGGATGCCGAGTTGGAATATCCAGGTGAGCCAGCTGGGAGGCTGCTGGGGTGGGTGGGCGAGAACTTAGCTGCCCTAGGGGTGGGGAGGGGGCCGGGAAGGGGGCGTCCTGAAGGAGCCACAGCACCTCCTGCTGTTCTCCCCGCCCCCAGGGACCCCCATCTCCCTTTTCCTCGGAGCCACCTTGGGCCCTGGTTTCTGGCCAGGCAGGGCCTCATCTGAGGCCATGGGTCCTTGGGGTCCCGAGGTCGGAGCTGCCGGAGGGTGAGAGGGGATGACTAGCGCCCCGGGGTTCTCGGCCTGCTGCGCTGGGCCCGGGGCGGGCAGGCAGGTGGCAGCTGGCAGAGTTTGCTTTGGAGACTTGGAAGGTCACGATGTGCTCTTTTAACAACCTTCAGCCACAGATAATTGCGCCTTCCCAGAGGCAGAGTTAGCATTCGCCCCAAAGAGTCATCAAAACAATAATAATATGTAGCTTTCGTTCGCTTTTTATTGGCTGTACAACAATATTGTAGCAACCACAGAAGTGAAAAAAAAAGAAAAGGAAGAGAAGGAACAAAAGGCGCTGGCTCTGTCCCGCACCCCCCACCCCCAGCCTCGGCCTTGAACTTCCTCAGCTGTGGCTGCCTCTGCCCTTGGTTTTGGGTGGGAGCCGGGGCAGCTGGTGGCCCGGCTGCCACTCGCCTGGCAGGACCTGGGGAGGGCTGGCATTTCGCGTACGGCCCTTCCTTCCACTGGGATGGGCCTGGTGGCTTTGTCATGATAGACTCGGGCTGCCGGCCTGGGGAGGGGGTGGGATGGTAATGCGTGAAGCAGGACTAGCTGGGGGGCGGGGTGCCCAGGGTAGCGTCCCCGACTTGGGCAGAACGGTGGGGCCGGAGCCAGGGCACAGGAAGGAGAAGGAGGCATCGGGCCCTCGCCCCATGTCCTCTTCACATGGAGGGCCCAGGAAGGATCGTGGGAGGCCCTCTGCCCCCGGCACAGGTGCTGTCATGGGCCGGAGCAGGAGGCAGGTCATGGGGCCCCCTTGCAGTTAGGAAGCCGAGGCAGAAGAGGGCATGACAGAGGTGGGGGTGCTTGCCAAGGCTGTGGCTGCTCCGTCCTCCACGCCCGGCTCCTGGGAGGCCAAATCCACTCCGCTCGCACAGGCCCCATTTCCTCAGGCTTTGGGAGCAGAACCGTGCACAGGGGACCTGGAGTGTGGGGAGTTCTGGGCATGGGCAGTGGTGCCGGCGTTTCTCACAATTCGAGGGTCAGGACGAAGCTCAGTGTACACCGAATGGTGGGCCCAGGGGGGAGAAGTGGTCTGGTCCTCAGCCCTGCGCCCCAGTCCTTCCATCTGCTCGTGTCCTCGGGCCACCTGCAGCAGTGGGACCCTTGGGGGCAGGTTCTAGACAAGCGGGATCGGGAATCCCAGAGGGTCCCATGAGAGGGGCTGGCCTGAGCCCTCTGAACACCCAGTGCCGGGGTCTGGGTTTGATGGAGGGG
>PVIY010044577.1:0-19630 GCA_004026745.1 Myrmecophaga tridactyla | reverse complement strand
AAAAAAAAAAAAAAAAAAAAAAAAAAAAAAAAAAAAAAAAAAAAAAAAAAAAAAAAAAAAAAAAAAAAAAAAAAAAAAAAAAAAAAAAAAAAAAAAAAAAAAAAAAAAAAAAAAAAAAAAAAAAAAAAAAAAAAAAAAAAAAGACCAAGGGAAATAAATAGAAAACAGTTACAAATATGGTAGCTATTAATCTAACTACATCAACAATCACTTTAAATATTAATGGTCTAAATACACCATTTAGAAGACAGACTACAGATAACAAAAGCAAGACCTAACTATATTTTCTCTATAAGAAACCCACTTTGAATACAAAGACACAGCAGAGAGATTAAGAAGAAAAGATTACTTCATGATATTACTAAACAAAAGAAAGCTGGGTAACTATATTAATTTCAGACAAAGAGGACTTCAGAACAAGGAAGATTATCAGGGATAAAAAAGGACATAATGTAAAGGGGTCAATCCTCCACAATGTAATAGTCTTTAATGTGTACGAACCGAACAACAGAGCATCAAAAAACATGAGGGAAGAACTGATAGAATGGCAAGGAGAAACAGACAAATCTACAATTACAGCTGGAGATTTTGTTCTAGTTTGCTACCTGCCAGAATGCAGCACACCAGAGACAGATTGGCTTTTGATAAAAGGGGATTTATTTTGTTAGTTCTTCAGAGGAAAGGCAGCTTTGCACCGAGGTTGAAAGGCAAACTTTCAACCGAGGTTCTTTCTTACATGGGAAGGCACAGGGTGATCTCTGCTGGCCTTCTCTCTAGACCTCTAGGTTCCAACAACTTTCCCCAGGGTGATTTCTTTCTGCATCTCCAAAGACCTGGGCTGAGCTGCGAGTGCTGAGATGAGGTATGCTGAGCTGCTTGGGCTGTGCTGCCTTGAGCTCTCTCATTGAAGCACCAGCCTATTAAATCAAACATCATCCATTACAGCACGCACACCTCTTAGCTGATTGCAGATTGAAAGAGCAATAGATGAGGTTCACATATCATTGGCTCATGTCCACAGCAACAGAACTAGGTACCTTCACCTGGCCAAGAAGACAACGGAAACTACCACAGACTTCAACACCATTTATCAGTAATTGGCAGATCTAGCAAGCAGAAAATCAGTAAGGGTACAGTTGAACTAAATAGTTCCATCAATCAAGTGGACATTTATAGATTACCTCATCCAAGAACAGCAGAACACACATCCTTTTAAGTTCACATGGAACATTCACTAAGATCAACCACATTCTGGGCCATAATACACTTTAACAAATTTAAAAGAACTAAAAGAATGGAAATCATGCAAAATATGCTTTCAGACAATGCTGAAATTAAGCCAGAAATCAATAACAGATAGCTGGAAAATGCCAAAATGTTTGGAGATTATTACAACATACTTCTAAATTAACATGAGTCAAAGGAGAATCCTCAAGAAAAATTTAAAAACATTTTAAAGTAAATGAAAATGATAATACAACTAATCAAAACCTGTGGGATGCAACAGCAAGAGCAATGGTTAGAGGGAAATTATAATACTGGCTGTATATTTTAGAAAAGAAGATCTAAAATCAATGATTTAAGGTTCTTCAGATAACTAGAAAAACAAGACCAAATTAAGCCTTACTTTAGATTAAAAAAAAAGAAAATTTTAAAATTAGAGCAAAAATCAATGAAATCAAGAGATAAATCAACAAAACCTAAAGCTGGTTCTTTGAAAAGATCAATAAAATTGATAAACTTTTAGCAAGGCTAACCAAGAAAAAAAAAGAGAAGACACAAACTACTAATATCATTAATGAAAGAGGTTTTCACAACTGATCCCATGAATATTAAAAGGGAAATAAAAGAATACTATGAATAGTGACAGACCCTTCCAATATCAAAAATTTAGAATTGCCACAGTCCAAACAACCCTAAGGAGAAGGACGGAAAGATCAAAGGTGATGGTGGAGTTAGACAGAGAAGACAGGATTTAACAAATGACTATGAATGCTGAATCATTAAATTGATATCTGTTTTCATCTCCAGTATTTTAGAGCAGCTGGAAGTAAAAACCTAAAATTGTAGAATTGTAACCCATGCCAAACTCTGTAATATGTTCTACAACTGATTGTGGTGCTGTGCTTTGAAATTTATAGCTTTTTTGTATATGTGTTAATTTTCACCAAAAAAGAAGGAAAAAAAGTCAATTGTCATGATAAAAAAAATATTTAAGCCCTCTTGCCTCCTATATTCTGGAGCAGCTAGAAGGCAAAATATGAGAGGATTATATGGTAGCCCATGACAAATTCTATAATTACTTGTTTGTCCTATAACTACTAGTTGAAGATGCTTTGAAAACTATTCCTTTTTTATTTCTTTGCTTTGTATATACGTTATACTATACAATTTAAAAAGTTAAAAATCAAAAAAAAAAAGTGAAAAAAAATTGTACCAAATCGAATCCAACAACGTATAAAAATAACTATACAGTAAGCCCAAATGGAATTTATTCTAGCTATGAAAGGCTGGTTCGATAGTTGAAAATTAATTAACGTACTCTATCATATCAACACACTTAAGAAAAATCATATGATTATATCAAAAGGCTCAGGAAAAGCATTTGACAAAATCTAAGATCCATTAGGATAAAATCTCTCAGTTAAACTAGGAACAGAATGGAACTTCTTCAATGTGATAAAGAATATCTACCAAAAACCAAAAACAATATACTATACAGCTAACATCATACTTAATGGTGAAAACAAGATCAGGAGCAAAACAAAGATACTGCCTCTCATCTCTCTTTGTTAATATCAGACAGATGTCCTAGCTAATCTAATGAAACAAGAAAAGGTATACAGACTAGGAAGGAAGAAATAATGTCTTTGTTGGCATATGACATGATTGTTCAAAAAAATCCTGAAGAATCAACAAAAAAACTCGTACAACTAATAAACAATTATAGCAATGCTGAAGAATACAAAGCTAATATACAAAAGTCAACCGCTGACCTATACACCAGCAATGAACAGTGAAATTTGAAATAAAAGAAAAACAAAAAAACACAAGAGGCTGGCACTAGCTGCTGTGCCTGGAGAGCGCCAAGCCAGGCACACCGACCTTACGGGGCCATGAATGAGGCCATAAACAGGCCCATGAACCAGCTACTGGAGCTGTCGTCATGGCTGCCCTAGGAGCTCTCAAGAGTCTGAGCAGCTGCTCCAGCTGCTGCTGCTGCTCATCTGCTCAATAATGCCAACTTCAGCCCTTAGCTCTTTTTTGATGTCATCCAGCTGAGGTTCAAGTTTTGGGTCCAACTGGAGGCTTCTAAATGGCATAGGTGGTGGAGGCACTGGTGGCTGCAATGCTGTGGGGGATAAGTGGACTGCTATTCCATTCGGGCCTGGATTTTACTGCTCCCCTCAGCTCTTGTTTTCTTGACCTGAATGCTGCTACTGGGTTTTTCCAAAACGTATTCACCAGTGTCATGATTAACAATAAGCACACAGTCTCTCTCCTCCACAGCCTTCACACCAGCAGCCCTACAACAGCAGGCCCACGTTACCAACGGAACCAGCCGGCCACAGGGAAGCAGCCAGCTTATGAACACCCTCAGAAATGACTTGCAGTTAAATGAGTCTAGCAGTGACAGTGTTGATAGAGCTGGATCTTTCAAAATCTACTTTTTGGTGCACAAATACGCTGCAAGACTGGACTACTATAGCATAGTGTCCATCATCAAGAGGAAAACGTTGTGGATCAGGGTAGTATAGGAGTCTGAGGCTCTGGGACTCTGATTTTCAGATCTTGAACTTACAGGTATTGGGTGGTTTTCTCTCTTTTTTTTTTTTTGCATTCATGCTTTTTTTAACAATCTTACTTAAGTAGATCTATAGAAGACCTAACAGACGTACAGTCCTATCAGGTTAACATTTTAATGAAAAACAGATAAACTGGTGCACTGGTCTAGATTACTCAAAGGGCATGTCTTCACCATGCTAGTGATTCACTTTTAAACCTCAGTTTGGCTAAGTAGTCTGTATGAGTGAAATGAAATAATCTTTGGAGGGTAGAAGAGGAAGGGAAACCTTAAACTAAAGGTTTATATATGAAATCACTTTAAATTGTTGATACAAAGTGGTAAGGAAGTTTTGTTTGACCCAGCCTGACAAGCCTATAAAGAACCACACTTCATGCCAGAGTCCTAGAGTGCCAGCTGGGTGGGTCCCTAGCCATCTCCTAGTTCAACCTCTTTGCAAACAAGGAAATTGAAGCACACAGCTGGTTTGTGGCAAGCCTCCTGCCATCAGTCCAGGCTTTACCCACTGCTTTCTCCTTTGAATTTCATTTATTGGAGCCAGAGATTCTTATACATGGGACTTTAAATGTACACTGGAATTTTTCCTGAATTCCAAAAGGCAAAGTGTCGGGTGTTTCCAGCTCAAATTCAGACCCAGATAGTCCCTAAATACCTGAGGCTGGATGAGTAGATTAAGCCAGCAGCCATTGCACTGACTCAATTATACTGGGGTTTTTAGTTCCACATAGATGCATCCTAAGTGTTCTTCATTCATTGGATGTTTTTTGGGGGGTGGGGGGTGGAAAAGAGATGTAGTAAAGAAACCTCTCTTAGCAAGTGAACCAGAAGTAAGTAGAATGTAGATAAGAGTGCTGCAGTATGAAATGAGCACATTCTTTGATGAGGTGTTTTGGTTCATACTTTTGCACCACTGTTTGTACCTGACGTCCAGATTGATTTGCTTTTTTTTTTACATGGGCAGGGACTGGGAATCGAACCCAGGTCTCTGGCATGGCAGGTGAGAACTCTGCCTGTTGAACCACCATGGCCTGCCCTCAGACTGATCTGTATTTTTATATACAACTAGAAGTAAGTCACAAGATTGCCTTCTGCAGTGTAGTTTCTGAAAGAATCCATTGTTCAGGTCACTAGCAAATATTCCCATATTGAGGGAACGTGTGATAAATTGTCCCATAATTAGTATGGAGAAGCCCATTCCAGTAGTTTGAATGACTATATCCTGAAAAATTTCCATCTTCTTTGGTTCAGTGGGCAACAAAATGATTTTCCTTCCCCAGGTCTTTCCACACACATGGCCCAGCTAGTGGAGGGAAGCATTCTGGACCTAGAAAGGATAAAGTGTGGTGGGGACTCAGGTTAGAACTGAGCCATATAAGGTCAACTCTTTTTCATCCACATAGTGATCACAGTGAGCTGGAGACATGGGCAGGGTAGGGACCCATCATCCAGCAGCACAATCATATCACTCTACCCAAGTGTAGGTCATAGGCATACCCTAGTGACCAGTGTGGAATTCTTTGCCCATCAGGAGGTTTCAGTGGATTTAACCACATGTAGGAACTTTTACCTGTTGAATTAAAAATTGATTTATAATTCCTTAGTAATGATGAAAGCTCAGGGAAGGCGAAGGTCATTATTGGGAGACTTGAATTGTGACTGAATGTGGGAATTGTTTCACTGCTCTTAACTTGCTCAAGCTGGGGCAGGTTCCAGAAACTTGAATTATAAGTATTTAAGCCTTTCTTTTATTATTTTTTTTCTTTTTTCTCCCAAAGTCTTGATTCATGTAAATATAACTGTGGATTTTTCCTTATTGGATCAAGATGTTTTTTGTATAGGAAGTGGCAGCATGTGGCACTGGGCTTGGTGAGTCAAGCTCTCTGAGCTTCAGATCCTCTCCCTTTCAATACATCCTGCTTGACTACACGGTGAATCTCTACAAGGCTTCAGTTTTTGGTCTCTGCACATATCCTTTAGTGATACTCTTTTCTCCCATCCCCCCAGCTTTACCCACCAGAATAAGGAATTCCTTCTTCTTAAACATAAAAAATTTGGCCTCACGGACTAATTCTCATGAGTACCCACCCTCATGCCAGTCAAACTGGACTTCTTGGTCTTCCTGCTTCTATGCCTTCTTTCATTCTGCTTCCTCAGCCTGCAGGGCCCTTCTCCTCTCCCCCTCACAACTCCACTCCTCAGACTCCATAGATGCCATCATCAGGAGCCTTTCCTCTGTTTGTTTCAATCCATATGGAGTGTCCTGTGTATGTACCGACTTCCTCTTGCATGAATTCTGGTTGGTGTGAACCTTCTAAAAGCAGTGATTGTCATTCTCACCTCTTCCCTCGAAGTCCACAGGAACAGACATTCAGACATCTAAAGCCTGGCAGGGGAAGAGACAGAACACTAGCCAGTAGAGTTCAGAGGTTAGGCACAGACAGAGAAACACTCCAGGCACTTAGAAACAGCTGAAAACTATCCATGTTGATATGATTTTGTTAAAATTACTTTTTATTTGCTCTATACAAGCCGTACTGTGGGTTATTTAAGTAAGGTGTGAAATTTTAAGTCCAATGTGTCCAGGGGGCCATGGCAAGCCACAGTAAAGACGTGATTTTGTGGAAATGTAATACAAATAAACTAGAGATTTGTAAAAATGTCACTCATTAACTATTTTATTTCTGTAGCAGAATCATTTGTTTCTATGTGTGGTGTTAATGTGTATGTGCTTTGCTGGTGGGAAAACCTGAAAATTCCAGAGTCCTTACTTCCCTATTTGAGAGGCTGGTTCAGCAGGATGTCTATGTATGTGTGATATATTTATTACATTATTTTGAAAGAGAAATAGTCTGTTATGAGGATGCATATTAGGTACAGCCAAATTGATTGTTTCCATCTGGCAAGAAAGGTAGAATTTTCGCAACTCAGGCCTTAACCAGTAGGTTGGAAGACAAGACCAATTGAAGCGTTATGAAATGCGTTTTTGTTGCTCTTGTTATTTCTGTCTTGGGTTCACTGTTTCGTTCCTTGGTGATTTTTAAAATTTTATGCCTAAAGTTTTTTTTGCTGAATTATGAAGTAGACATGCATGTTTACATTTATGTGAAATATCTGCTGTGTGAAGTTTGTTTTTTCCCTTTAAAAAAGATCATTATATATTTAAATTAAAAATGAAGGTCAGCAATAAAAAAAACCCCACAAGATATGCATTAGCAACAAAAAAATTAAATGCATAGGTATAAATCTAACAAAGTACATACAACTTATCTATGAGGAAATCTACAAAACTCTGATGAAAGAAATAAAAGAATATCTAAATAAATAAAGATATTCCATGTTCATGGAGAAGAAGACTCAATAATGATAGTTCTTCACAGCTTAATCTACAGACAACACAATTTGAATAAAAACTCCAACAAATGATTCTGTGGCTCTCAACAATCCAATTCCAAGGTTTATATGGAAGGGGAAAAGCCCAATAATAACAAACACAATATTGAAGAAGAAAACAAACTCGGAGAACTGATACATCTGACTTCAAGTCTTACTATAAAGCTACAATAATCAAGACCCAAATACCTGTGGTATTTGGTGAAAAAATAGACAAATAGATCAATGGAACAAAACAGGCCACAGATACAGATCCGTAGAAATAGGGTCAACTGCTCTTTGAGAAAGGAGCAAGGGCAATTCGATGAAGGGATAGATTTTTCAACAAATAGCGCTGAACAATTGGACATCTACATGCAAATCAAATCTAGATAAAAATCTTACACCTTTCACAAAACTTAACTTAAAATGGGTCATAGACCTGTTCATTTTAAATGAACCACTGGATGTGAATTATTTAAATATTTTATATAGAAGGTCTGCATTTATATTCCTAAGTGAAATTTTCTTCCTCTTATCTTTTTGTCAAGTCTTGGTATCAAATTTATGCCAGGCTCAGAAAATAAATTTAAGTAACTTTCCTTTTTTCCCCCTATGCTTTGGGAACTTTGAATAGTATCTTAATTAAATACTCCTTCAGAGTTAGAAAATAAAAATGGGTCACAGAATGAAATGTCAAATACAAAACTTCTGGAAGACAGCAGAGGAGAAAATCTAGATGACCCTGGATTTGGCCATGACTTCAAAGACAAAACATCAAAGAAAAATTGACATATAGGACTTTGCTAAAATTTAAGACTCTGTTCTATGAAAGACAGTGCTAAGAAGATTCAAGGACACATCAAAGGCTGGGATAAAATACATGTGAAACATCTGATAAGGAACTTGTATCTAAAATATACAAAGAACTTTTAAAACATGACAATAAGAAAACACTATTTAAAAATCAACAAAAGATCTGAAGAAACACCTCACCAAAGAAGATATAAAAATATCAAATAAGTTTATGAAAATAGGCTTACCATCATGTCATTAGAGAACTGTAAATTAAAACCTCAATAGATTCCACTACAAACGTATGAAAATGACTAAAACCCAAAATACTAACACCAAATGCTGGCACGAATGTGAAGAGTGGACCCTAGTGTAAACCACGGACTTTGACTTTCTGCTCAATTATTTTGGAAAACTAAAATAGCCCTAAAAAAATCTTTTTTAAAAAAATTACTCTAATTTTTTATGAAAGATTTTCAGTGCCTCTTCTATAATAGGTTTCTACATCATTTCTTGCAGCTACATATTTAAATGACTTAAGCTCATTACATGTTTTGTCAATTTCATAATTATATATGGTAATACTTTTGGAGGATGCTAGTGAACCAACTCATTATTTTGACAATTTTACCTACAAAAATGTCAATATAATCTCATTTTATGTATCTCAAGCACACATACATCTAAGGAAACAAATAAATGAGAATAAATCAGTTAAGCATTTCTATGGAATATTTATTTGGTAAAATAAATTCTTATAATTTTTAAATACAATTTTTAAAACTTCAGATAAAATATTTATATACTAATGCCAATTAACAAAACCATTCACTTTCTAAAGTAAACTGTATTTCCCTTGCCATATATAAAGTACCTTCAAGAAATCCATTTAAAACCCCCATCTTTAAGAACCAAAATAAATTCTGTGATGCTATCTCTAAAACAGCTTGACAACCTAGAAGTGATTACCATGAGTCCTTTAAGTATAAGTAGAGAATTTGGAATTTTTCTTGGAGTAATAGGTTCTAAGGCAGAGAAGAGTAACGACTTAAAATATGTGACCACAAATTTTATAATTCATTAACTAAAAATTAGTATACAACATTTGACATAATAGGCAGTGGTTAAAAGAATGGGCTCTCACGTCAAAGAGCCCAGATTCACTTCCCAGTTCTTCTATTTACTAACTTGAGTAAGTTACTTAATCTTTCTAATTATTTTTCTCATATGCAAAATGGGAATATACTGTCTACTTCATGTGAATCTCAAGAAAAATTAAATGAAGTAATGTGTAATAGGGCCTTTAATAGTGTGCCTATAACGTGTTAATCTTCAGTAAAGAAAGCTTCTGCTAATGGTACATTTTTTATATTTCATTTCATGCAAAGAGAAAAGAAAGATGATCAGAAAAATGCTGGGTAAAACAGTCACCAGCTGTCACCAGCTTCATCATCAGTCCAGTAGAGGTTAGTTACCATTTTGCCTTTAGCTGATATGTGACAGTTATCAAAAATAACATGGTAATAAAATACATAAACATGTATATATTTTCAAAGACACTAAGTATATTATCTGAAATGACATTAGCTTTGAACTCTGCCTCCTTTTGCAGACTTCCTAATAAATTATCATAATATCCAAAAAATCACTTAGTGATTTTTTTTCACAAATCATTTAGTGAAAATTTAGTGGCTTACAACAAAATTCTTCTAAGTAAATACTCCACATATACCTTCTATTTGCAAATAAAGGCCAGTCTCCTAACATTTCTCAAATAAAATAAAACCAACTTCTAAATTCTCATCAATGAATGAATTACAATGTTAGGAAAGTGTTCTAGTTTGCTAGCTGCCAGAATGCACTATACCAGAAACAGAATGGCTTTTAAAAAGGGGAATTTAATGAATTGCTAGTTTACAGTTTTCTAAGGTCGAGAAAATGTCCCAATTAAAACAAATCTATAGAAATGTCCAATCTAAGGCATCCAGGGAAAGATACCTTGGTTAAAGAAGGCTGATGAAGTTCAGGGTTTCTCTCTTAATTGAGAAGTCACATGGCGAACACAGTTTCTCTCTCATCTGGAAAGGCACAAGGTGAACACGGTCAGGGTTCCTCTCTCATCTGGAAGAGCAAATGTCAAGCACATGGCAAACACAGCATCATCGGCTAGCTTCTTCTCCTGGCTTCCTGTTTCACTTTCCTTCTTCATCTCCAAAGGTTGCTGGCTGGTAAACTCTGCTTCTCGTGGCTATGTCGTTCTGCTCTGCTCTCTCTGAATCTCCCATTCTACAAAATGTTTCCTCTTTTATAGGACTTCAGAAACTTATCAAGACCCACCCAAATGGGTGGAGACATGTCACCTAATCCAATTTAACAACCACTCTTGATTAAATCACGTCTCCAGGGAGATGATCTGATTACAGTTTCAAATATACAGTGCTGAACGGGGATTAGAAGCAGCTGCCTTTACAAAATGGGATTAGGATTGAAACATGGCTTTTCTAGGGTTCATACATCATTTCAAACCAGCACAGAAAGAAAGGCTGAAGAACAGAAAGAAACGATAAACAGAGAGAGATTAAAATTAAAATTATAGTCCGGTCTCAGTTTACATCAAATTCAACTCACGGGGATTTACTACAACACACCCCTATAACTATAACAAACCAAGTACAAACTCTTAACCTTAATAAGTTACAGGTTATTTAGGCTGCCTGATTCTTTCTGAACAACCATATAGCTATACAGGCTTTAGAAACAGTCCTATTCTTGAGGCATCTCCAGCTGTTTGCCTAAAATGGTCCTCCAACTCCTCCCCTTTATTCTGATAGATGAGTAGTTCACTGTATTTTTTAATTCATCTGAATGATATTCACTTTAAGTTACTTTCAATTTACAGTGTACAAATTAAAATTACATTTACAGTTAATTAAATAAAATAGACTAGAGTAATTTCCACAAAAAGCAAATCCAAGAAACCACTTTGAAAATCAACGTAGCAATGTGTAACAAGAGCCAGTACAAAAAGTATATCCTGGATTCATTAACTACTCCTGCAAATATTTAAGGATATTATTCAACACAGTGAAAAGATACATAAAGTTGCTCAATAGAAAGTTATAATAGCAAAATAATTGAAAACACATAGCTGTCCACTATTTAGGTAATGACAAATTATATAGTTCACTGACCCTCATTAAAATTACTATTAGGGAGTTTGATCCAAGATGGCAGCTTAGCAAGGTGTGGGATTTAGTTCGTCCTCCAGGGCAGCTAGTAAATAGTCAGGAACAGTACAGAACAACTTCTGGGGCGACATCAGTGACCAGACACACAGCATACCCTAGTCTGGACCAGCTGGACCACCTGCGAGCTCCCCAGAACCGTGAGTTCCCCAAGCTGTGGCAGCGCCTCTCCCCAACAGGCTGCTTCCCAGAGGGGAAAGGAAAGAAACTTTACTAGTACCAGGGGCTGAGCGCAACCAAACACCAATTGTGGAATTAATTAACAAATTCTGACTACTAAAAATAGGCCCCCAGCTCAGCCGAACCTCAAGTAAAAGCAGAGGTCGCTGTTTTTTGTCCCAGCACAGAGGGGACAGGGCTGATGAAAAAAGAAAAAAGAAAAAAAAAAACAGAGGTTTTTTTGGATCTGAAAAGGTCTGAGCCCTGCAGGAAAGGAGGGGGCACATAGTATAGGGAATTTAAAAGTTCCCCTTTTTAAAAGCCATTCTGTTTCTGGTATAGTGCATTCTGGCAGCTAGTAAACTAGAACACTTTCCTAACATTGTAATTCACTGATGAGAATTTAGAAGTTGGTTTTATTTTATTTGAGAAATGTTAGGAGACTGGCCTTTATTTGCAAACAGAAGGTATATGTATCCTGGAGATACATAGAGCAACGTACCAACTTAAGCTCTTGATTGGCAAACCTGAGGAACAGGGTCCTGCTCTGAAAAGAATTTTTCTTTTTCTCTTTTATGACTGTGTTTCTACAGATTGATTACTCTTTGGATACAGCTGCAACGCTTCTCAGGCTCCGCTGCCCCAGGCATAGGCAGAATTGAGCCTGTGTGAGAGCTTGTCTGGAGGCTGTGCCTTCCCCAGGAGAGGGGGTGGGGCCAAGGTCAGGTGGAATCACTCCCTCAAGGAATTCAGACCCCAGGGTCTAGAAAAGGAGAGTGATTAATGCCAGCCTACAATCTCTCCTCTATCTCCAACATGCCCCCAGCAGGGAGAGTCCGCTAAAGTTAAAGGTAGCGCATCACCTTATGCTGGTGGGACCTGCAGGCAGAAAAGCACCACATACTGGGTAGGACAGGAAAACCACAGAGTCCAGAGACTTCATAGGAGAGCCTTTTAATCTACTGAGTCTCTCCCTCAGGGAAAACTGACAAAGATGACTCTTTCCTCTGAGAGGTGACCAGTTTGGTATGGGAAAATCTGACTGGGGTCTATAATACCTAAGAAGACCCTCCTAAGGGGTGGGGGAAAGGCACCATACAGGCAGAGTAAGAAACAAACAAGAAGAAAAATTCTGATCTATTAAACAAAACCTAAGCTAGAAGACTACAATAAGCTGAACTGAATGTCAAAAAACAGATAACAAGTCATCCAGCAAGAAGATCCTAGGGAAAAAAAAAAGTGAAAACAATCTCCAGAATAAACTAATCATGGAAACTAAATGCCTAGACACCAGCAAAAAATAATGAATCGTACTAGGAAAACTGAAGATATGGCCCAAGTCAAAGGAACAAACCAACAATTCAGATGAGATACAGGAGTTGAAACAATTAATTCAGAATGATGAAACAGACATGGAAAACCTCACCAAAAATCAAATCAATGAACTGAGGGAGGATATAAAGAAGGCAAGGAATGAACAAAAAGAAGAAATTGAAAGTCAAAAAAAATCACAGAACTTATGGGAATGAAAGGCACAGCAGAAGAGATGAAAAAAAACAATGGAAACCTACACTGTCAGATTTCAAGAGGCAGAAGATAGGATTAGTGAACTGGAGGATGGGACATCTGAAATCTGACAAGCAAGAGAAAATACAGGGAAAAGAATTGAAATATGTATGAGAAGGGACTCAGGGAACTGAATGACAACATGAAGTGCACGAATATACGTGTTGTGGGTGTCCCAGAAGGAGAAGAGAAGGGAAGAGGAGGAGAAAAACTAATGGAGGAAATTATCACTGAAAATTTCCCAACTCTTCTGAAAGACTTAAAATTACAGATCCAAGAAGTACAGCATACCCCAAAGAGAACAGATTCAAACAGATGTGCTCGAAGACACTTACCAATCAGAATGTCAGATGTCAAAGAGAAAGAGAGAATCTTGAAAGCAGCAAGAAAAAAACAATCCATCATATACAAGAGAAGCCCATAGGACCATGAGTAGATTTCTCAGCAGAAACCACAGAGGCGAGAAGACAGTGGGATGATATATTTAAGATACTAAAAGAGAAAAATTGCCAACCAAGAATTCTATATGCAGCAAAAAGGTCCTTCAAAAATGAAGGGGAAATTAAAACATTTGCAGACAAAACATCAATGAGAAAATTTGTGTCCTAGAGACCAGCTCTGCAAGAAATACTAAAAGGAGCACTAGAGGCAGATAGGAAAAGACAGAAGAGAGAAATGTGTAGAAAGGAAGACTACAGTAAAGTTAAAAAGAAGAAATATTAGATATGACATATAAAATCCAAAAGGCAAATGGTAGAAGTAAGTACTGCCCATATAGTAATAACACTAAACGTCAATGGATTAAACTGCCCAATCATAAGACATAGACTGGCAAAATGGATTAAAAAACAGGACCCATCTATGTGCTGTCTACAGGAAATGCATCTTAGACACAGGGATAAACATAGGTTGAAAGTAAAAGTTTGGGAAAAAGATATTTTATTGCAAATAATCAGAAAAGAACAGGAGTAGCTATACTAATATTGAACAAATTAAACTTCAAATGTAGAACAGTTAAAAGAGACAAAGAAGGACACGATTAACAAAAGGAACAATTCAACAAGAAGACATAACAATTATAAATATTTATACACCGAGCCAGAATGCATGAAAATACATGAGGCAAACACTGAAAAGAGAAAAAGACACATCTTCCATAATAGTTGGAGACTTCATTTCCCCACTCTCATCAATGGACAGAACATCTAGGCAGAGGCTCAATAAAGAAACAGAGAATTTGAATAATACAATAAATGAACTAGACTTACCAGACACAGATAGAACATTACACTCCACAACATCAAGATACACCTTTTTCTCAAGTGCTCATGGATCATTCTCAAGGATAGACCATATGCTGGGTCAAAAGCAAGTCTCAATAAATTTAAAAAGACTGAAATCAAACAAAACACTTTCTCAGATCATAAAAGAATGAAGCTGAAGGTCAGTAATAGGCAGAAGGCCAGAAAATTCACAAATATATGGAGGCTCAACAACACACTCTTAAACAATCAATGGGTCAAGGAAGAAATTACAAGAGAAATCAGTAAATATCTCGAGGCAAATGAAAATGAAAACACAATGTATCAAAAATTATGGGATACAACAAAGGCAGTGCTAAGAGGGAAATATATTGCCCTAAATGCCTATATCAAAAAAGAAGAAAGAGCAAATATCGAGGAATTAACTACCCACTTGGAAGAACTAGAGAAAGAACAGCGAATTAACACCAAAGCAAGCAAAGGAAAGAAATAATGAACATTTGAGCAGAAATAAATGAAACTGAGAACATGAAAACAATTAAGAAAATCAACAAAACCAGAACTTGGTTCTATGAGAAAACCAAAAAGACTGATGGACCCTTAGTGAGGTTGACAAAAAGAAGAGAGAGGATGCAAATAAATAAAATCAGAAATGGAAGAGGAGACATAACCACTGACCCCACAGAAATAAAGGAAGTAATGACAGGATAGTATGAACAATTTTATGCTAATAAATACAACAAGGTAGATGAAATGACCACTTCCTAGAAAGGTATAAACAACCAACATTGACTCGAAAAGAAATAAACAACCTCAACAAACCAATCACAAGTAAAGAAATTGAATCAGTCATTAAGAAGCTCCCTAAAAAGAAAAGTCCAGGACCAGACAGCTTCACATGTGAATTCTACCAAACATTCCAGAAAGAATTAGTACCAATCCTGCTCAAACTCTTCAAAAAAATTGAAGAGGAGGGAAAGCTACCTAACTCATTCTATGAAGCCAACATCACCCTCACACCGAAGCCAGACAAAGATATTACAAAAAAAAGAAAACTAGAGACCAATCACTCTAATGAATATAGATGCAAAAATCCTCAACAAAATTCTTGCAAATCGAATCCAGCACCACATTAAAAAAATTATACACCAAGCAGGATTCATCCCAGGTATGCAAGGATGGGTTCAACATAAGAAAATCAATTAATGTAATACAACATATCAACAAATCAAAGCAGAAAAACCACATGATCATCTCAATTGATGCATAAAAGGCATTTGACAAAATTCAACATCCTTTCTTGTTGAAAACACTTCAAAGGATAGGAATAGAAGGGAACTTTCTGAACATGATAAAGGGAATATATGAAAAACCCACAGCTAATATCATCCTCAATGGGGAAAAACTGAAAACTTTCCCCCAAAGATCAGGAACAAGACAAGGATGTCCACTATCACCACTGTTATTCAACATTCTGTTGGAAGTTCTTGCCAGAGCAATTAGACACAAAAAAGAAATACAAGGCATCAAAACTGGAAAGGAAGAAATAAAACTCTCACTCTTTGCAGATGATATGATACAGTTTGTCGAAAACCCTAAAAAATCCACAGCAAAACTACCAGAGCTAATAAATGAGTACAGCAAAGTGGCAGGTTACAGGATCAACACTCAAAAATCTACAGTGTTTCTATACACTAGTAATGAACAACTGAGAGGGAAATCAAGAAAAAAATTCCATTTACAATTGCAGCCAAAAGAATAAAATATTTAGGAGTAAATTTGCCTAAAGATACAAAAGACCTATACAAAGAAAACTATAAGAAATTGTCAAAAGAAATCACAGAAGACCTAAATAAATGGAAAGGCATACTGTGTTCATGGCTTGGAAGACTAAATATAATTAAGATGTCAATTCTACTTATATTGATTTACAGACTCAATGCAATACCAATTAAAATCCCAAAAACTTACTTTTCAGAAATAGAAAAACCAATACCCAAATTTATCTGGAAGGGCAGGGTGCTCTGAATAGCTAAAAATATCCTGAGAAAGAAAAATGATATCAGAGGTCTCATGCTACTGACTTCAAGGCGTATTATGAAGCTACAGTAGGCAAAATAGCATGGTACTGGCATAAAGATAGATATACTGACCAATGGAATCAAATAGAGTGTTCAGATATAGACCCTCTCATCTATGGACAGTTGATCTTTGATAAGGCAGTCAAGCCAACTCACCTGGGACAGAACAGTCTCTTCAATAAATGGTGCCTAGAGAACTGGATATCCACATGCAAAAGAATGAGAGGATCCATGTCTCACACCCTATACAAAAATTGATTCAAAATGGATCAAAAACCTAAACATTAGATTTAAGACCATAAAACTTTTAGAGGAAAATGTACGGAAATATCTTATCAATATTATAATAGGAGATGGTTTCCTAGACCTTACACCCAAAGCACAAGCATTGAAGAAATAAATAAATGGAATGCCTCAAAATTAAACACTTTCGTGCATCAAAGATCTTCGTCAAGAAAGTAAAAAGACAGCCTATACAATGGGAGATAATATTTGGAAACGATGTATCAGATAAAGGTCTAGTATCCAGAATATATAAGGAGATTGTTCAACTAAACATCAAAAAGACAGACAACCCAATTACAAAATGGACAAAAGACCGAACAGACGCTTCTCAGAAGAGGAAATACAAATGGCCAAAAGACACATGAAAAGATGCTCAACTTCCCTGGCTATTAGGGAATGCAAATCAAAACCACGATAAGGTATCATCTCATACGCACAAGAATGGCATAATCAATAAAACAGAAAACGACAAATGCTGGAGAGAATGTGAAGAGAGAGGCATTTTTATCCACTGTTGGTAGGAATGTGAAATGGTACAACCGCTGTGGATGACAGTGTGGTGGTTCCTCAGGAAGCTAAGTATAGAACTGCCATATGATCCAGCAATACCATTGCTAGGTATCTACTCAGAGGACATGAGGGTAAGAACACAAACGGACATTTGCACACCAATGTTAATAGTAGCATTATTTACAATTTCTAAGAGATGGAAACAGCCGAAACGTCCATCAACAGAGGAGTGGCTAAGCAAGATGTGGTGTACACATACAATGGAATATTATGCAGCTATAAGACAGAATAAAGTCATGAAAAATGTAACAACATGGATGGACCCTAAGGACATTATGCTGCATGAGATTAGCCAGAAACAAAAGGACAAATACTGTATGGTCTCACTGATATGAACTGACATTAGTGAAAAAACTTGGAATATTTCCTTGGTAACAGAGACCATCAGGAGATAGAAATAGGGTTAAGATATTGGGTAACTGGAGCTGAAGGGATATAGATTGTACAACAGGAGTGATTGTGAAAATTCAGAAATGGATAGCACAATACTATCTAACTGTAATACAATAATGTTAGAACACTGAATGAAGCTGAATGTGAGAATGACAGAGGGAGGAGGGCTGGAGGCACAAATGAAATCAGAAGGAACAGACAATAAAGACTGAGATGGTATAATCTAGGAATGCCTAGAGTGTACAATGATAGTGATTAAGTGTGCAAATTTAAAAATGTTTCTGCATGAAGAAGAACAAAGGAATATCAATAATGTAGGGTGTTGAAAATAGGTGGCAATTAATATTTTAAAACTTTAACGTACATGTGAGACAAGCAAAAAATGTTTATTTGGTACAAAATTTATATTTTGACTAGTGTATTTCCTAATATAACTTATGTGGACAGCTTAATCAAACATCATAGTACTTGGAACCTTGCGTAGGGCATGAGATTTTGTAGGTTTGTCCAAAGTGATGCCCAGATAAATCAAAGAGTGATTTGAACAGTATATAGGGAAGTATTTGCAGAGTCTCCTACGGGGAATGGTGAGAAAGGGGGAAAATTCAACTTCCCCATGGGAAGAATGCTTGATATTCTCACAAGCAGTGGGAACAACCAAAGCAATAGGCCGAGCCTCCAATCTTGGGGTTTGTTCATATGAAACTTAATCCTGCAAAGGATAGGCTAAGCCTACTTAAAATTAGACCTAAGAGTCACCCCCAAGAGAACCTCTTCTGTTGCTCAAATGTGGCCTCTCTCTCTCGGCTGACACAGCAAGCATACTCACTGCCCTCCCCCTCTCTATGTCGGACATGACTCCCAGGGGTGTGGACTTTCCTGGCAACGTGGGACAGAAATCCTAGAATGAGCTGGAACTCAGCATCAAGGGATTGAGAAAATCTTCTCAACCAAAAGGGGGAAGAGCAAAATGAGACAAAATGAAGTGTCAGTGGCTGAGAGATTCCAAACATAGCTGAGAGGTTATCCTGGAGGTTATTCTTATGCATTAAAAAGATACCACCTTGTCAGTCAAGTTGTAATGGAGAGGCTGGAGGGAACTGCGTGAAGCTGTGCTCTGGTGGCCATGGTTTCTTGAAGATAATTGTATGATGATATGGCTGTCATATAAATCATTGTGACAGCCTTGTGTCTGATGCTCCTTTTGTCTATCTTAAGGATGGACAAGCAAAACATATGGATTAAAAATAAATAAATAACAAGGGGAACAAATGTTAAAATAAATTTAGTAGATTGAAATGCTGGTGATTGGTGAAGGGGAGGGGTAAGGGGTATGGTATATATGAATTTTTTTCTGTCTTCTTATTGCTTTTTTCTGAATTTATGCAGATGTTCTAGGAAATGATCAGGATGATGAATATACAACTGTGTGATGATAGTGTGAGTTATTGATTATATAACAAGAACAGAATGATCATATGATAAGAATGTGTTTGTATATGGTTATGTATCATAAATAAAAATTAATTAATTTAAAAAAGGAAGGGAGGGGTAAGGGGTATGGTTTGTATGAATTTTTTTCAGCTGTCTTTTTATTTCTTTTTCTGAATTGAGGCAAATGTTCTAAGAAATGATCATGATGATGAATATGCAACTATGTGATGCTATTCTGAATTATATATATGTAGAATGGAATGATCATATGTTAAGAATGGTTGTGTGGGCGAACCATGGTGGCTCAGCAGGCAGGAATGCTTGCCTACGATGCCAGAGGACCCGGGTTCGTTACCTGGTGCCTGCCCATATAAAAAAAAAGAATGTTTGTGTTTCTTTGTTGTCATATTTATTTTTAATTTTTTAAATAAAAAAAAATAACTATTAGGGTACAAGGGTAGAATTCTTGCCTGCCATGTGGGAGACCCGGGTTTGATTCTCAGCCCATGCACTTCCTAAAAACAAACAAACAAAAGAAACCAACAAAAACAAACAAACAGTTCCGGGTCAAACTGGCGGCTTAACAACGTGCACATTTTAGTTCGTCCTACAGAACAACTACTAAATAACCGGAAACAGTACAGAACAGCTCCTGGGGCCACATCA
>PVIY010044576.1:0-19633 GCA_004026745.1 Myrmecophaga tridactyla | reverse complement strand
AATGCTGTAAGACTTGAACTTAAAAACTTCCCTGAGTAAACTGCAGGCTCACCTGACATTTGTATGTAATAATAGTAGCTAGCATTTTATTTTGGCCCTATGTGCTAGGTATTATGCTAAGTGCTTTAAGTATATTATCTCATGTAATTTAATTCTCATTACAATGCTAGGAGTAGGTTCTGACTGCTGAGGCTAAAAGAGGTCCAGTAATTTTCTGGGGCTACCATAGTCAGTGAGGGACCCAGAATCGGAACCTGGACCCACATCTGTTTATCTCTGTTGCAACTCATATTCATATGGTTTTCACAAAAAGCACTTTCCAGCCACATGTAGCAGAACCCCCAGTGCTCTTGAAACTGGTCTGTCTCCTCACTGTCCCCAAAAGACCACCTGAACACCCCCACTTCCGTGGGGAGACTTAGACTCCTCCCATCTTGCACACCTGCTTATTTTCTTTCTCTGAATTCTACCCACCTGTCAAAATCAATTCAGCCTTCCTTCGCTGAGGGCTTCTCCTTGTCCTAGTTATTATTATTTTTTTTTATTTCTCTCCCCAGCCAATATACAAACTGTTGGAGGGCAGAGACTGCTTCTTATAGCACAAAGCCTTTGTCCACACTGCACGCAAATGCAACAAACACTCAGTGCTCTTCAGATGTTAAATAAAAACTCCCATGAAAACCACTGGCTTCCCTCTCCTGGAGAAGATGCTACTATTCAGTAGTACCACATGGCATCAGATTTTTTAATGTGAGGTGCCCCCAGCACTTTCTCTATATAATTTTATCAATAGCTCTAGGTATTAGGACCTGATATCTTTGGGTAGCCGTTATTCAACCTACTAAAATTACTCATATAGACTTTAGACATATCTTTTAAGTTTATGATGAGTGATTTTTTATTTTTTGTTATCAAAAGAGGCATCTTTCACATATCTTCTGTCTGGTTTATGTTTGTATGTACGGGAGCTATTGAAAATTGTATGTTGATTTTGTAACTTGCTACTTTACTAAATCCCATTAGTAGTTGTAGTAGCTTTTCAGTGGATTTTTATGTTTTCTAGATTTATAATTATATCATATGCATACATGATATAAACTTTTACTTTTACCTTCCCAGTTCCCAGTTCTCATGCTTCTAATTATTTTTCTATATCTAATTACATTGTCTTAATACCTATAACATGATGTGAAATAGTAACTGTATTAGTTTGCAAGCTGCTGGAATGCGATATACCAGAACTGGAATGGCTTTTACAAAAGGAGAATGTAATAAGTTCAAGTTTACAATTCTAAGGCAATGAAAATATCCAAATTAAGGTAACCGACAAGAGGTTACCTCAATTCAAGAAGGTCCATGGGGGCGGCTGCCATGGCTCAGCAGGCAGAGCTCCGACCTGCCGTGCTGGAGGTCTGGAGTTCGATCCCTGGTGCCTCCTGCCCATATGCAAATTAAAAAAAAAAAAAAGAAGGTCCATGGGTTAAGAATACCTTTGTTAGCTGGGTAGTCCCGTGGCTGGCATCTACTGGTCCCTCGCTCCTGTACTCTGCTGCTTTCAGCCTTTGGCCCTGTGGGGATTTTTCACTTTACTTCTCCAGGGCTGATTTTCATCTCTTGTCTTCCCTTGGCTCTCTCCAGGTTCTGGCTTGCTTAACATCTCATGGCAACATCTGCTGGGCCTCAAGCATCTCCAAACATTCATGTCTCTGTTCTCTATGTGTCTGTATCTGTGTCAGCTCTGCCATGAAATTTCTGTCAGCCCTGAGGCTTAAATTGTTTCTCTAGGCTCTATTGTTCCTGACTCTCTCCAAAATATTTCCTCTTTTAAAGTATTACAGTAAACTTATCAAGACCCACCTGAAATGGGTGAAGTCATTTCTCTATGTAATCAAAAGGTCACACCCACAATTGGGTGTGTCACATCAGTTTGAATACAATCTAATCAAGTTTTCATCCAAAGGTGTTGGGTAGGGATTAAAAGAAATGGATGCCTCTACAAAATTGGATTAGGATTAAAGCATGGCTTTTCTGGGATACATAGTATTTTTAAACTGGCACAGTAACAGGGATATTATGTTTCTTATCTCATTCCTGACTTTAGCAGGAAAGCCTCTAGCATGTTTCTACTAAATAAGATCCAAAGCATATTTTTAATATATAAAAATATCTCTTTAGGGATTTAAATTTATATTTAAAAATGAGACATGTAAGCAGCTACCTTTCTAAGGAATAATATTTTTTGTAGAGTACTTTATAGCTTTTAAGTATTTTCAAATATTTATTTGGTTCTGCGAGGTAAAAGGGCAGATATAATATCTTAATTTTATAGTTAAGTAAGTGTTCAGAGAAATTAAGTAATTACCAAAGATCATCCTGCTAGAGAGTGACAGGGCCAGGATCAGAATTAAAGACTTAATTTTCATCTCATTGGGCTCAATATTTTCTTTCCGGAAAACTCTAGACTCAGACAATGTATTTTATAAATAAGAGTACACATAAATAAGTTATTTTCCTTTTTAAAATGTGACTTTTAATGGTTTACTGTATAAAATGATTTTTTATGAGGTACAAAACATTGTAGATAACAAAAAAGCCCCCTTTAAGTTCCAACTTCACTACCATTCCCCTCTTCACTCCTTGGAGGCAACCACTGATGACATGAATTGGGATTATCCTTCCAGTCTATTTTTTAAAATCTGCAATTCACAAACAAGATATATGATACTGTATGAATGGTTTTAAAAAATTATTACAAAGTAATATCAAACTTTGCCTTATATTCCCTATCTTCCTTTTTCACCCATCATCACTATCTAGATCTTGGAGTGTGCAAGACTTTTCTAAACATGACATAAAATGTAGAATCTGGTCTTAGAATCTAGATCTCCAGACAAATCTTATATTTTTCCATTATCACATAGTCCTACTAAACTGTTCTCATTAGGAAATTTATTTAGATATATGCTTTTGATTTTGATTAAACTTCCATCTGACACTTCTAAGTCAAACAGAGTATATCAAAAGAGGAGAAACATGTAAATATAAAGCAATTTTGTGCTTCCAAAAAAACAAATAAAAATGTTTCCTGACAGAAAGTGTAGCCTGTAGAGAGATGGTTCAAATAAGAGTTATGCATTCTAGATTGGTAAAAGTTACTCAATTCCTTAAATTAAGTCAATTTGTATCCATGATAATGAAAGAGAGTAGTGGCACAATAAATTCAAAATCACATGTAAATCCAAAATTGCACTTAAATGCAAAATACTCTTGAATCAGGAGTAAGGAAACTTAGAATATCTTATTCAATAATCTTTTCTATTCTCCATATTGGAAATGAGAGGCCTCAACATTAAGATGCCATAAAATACCAATATAACTAGAATTGCTATTTTGTTGTAAATGTGAATATTGATTATTTAGACCAGGAATTGCACACTTTTTCTCCAAAGGGCCAGATAGTAAATAGTCTCAGCTTTACAGGCCATGTCATTTCTGTTGCAACTACTCAATTCTGGTGCAGCAAAAAGCAGCCATTGGCAATGCATAAAGGAATGGGCCAGGCTGGTTATATTTCAATAAAACTTTATTTATAAAAAGAGTTGGGACTATATAGCCCACAGGCTGTAGTTTGATCTTTGCTGGGTTAGAGGCAGTGGGGTACTGGTAAATGTTTAGTAACCAGCTCTTGGAAGGAAGGGAGAAGCCCTGATTTGTAGCATTTGACCATTTACTTGGTGTAGATACTCCCACCATGGTTGATTTCAAGCTACCAACTTTACATCATTAAACAGAGAGGTGGAAAGAGATGTACATTAACACACCCTTATACTGCATTTCCAACCACACAGTTTAAATAGGCATAAATAACTCAAGCGCACAGACAACAGTAAAATGTAGTAAGATACTTAGGAACAATGAGTTTTTAGTATTTTTTTGTTTTTAATATAATTTATTTAATTGAAAATTGATATATTTTAATTTTTATTAATGTCTGTGTTTAACACCTGGCTCACAGAATTTCAGAAAGTTAACTATCAACTTTGGTAAGCCAAGCCAACATGAGTCCCCTCCAGCCCACTCCCAGGCTGGAGGAAACAATCAAGGGATTTTGTTTAATAAGTTGCCTGCTGAATCACAAGTTACATGAGAGTGTAATAACAAAAAGATATAGAGAATTGTGTTATTATGCAAATTTGCACTAATCTTGTTCATCTGTTTTAATAGGAATCTAAAAAAAATTTTTTTTCATGTAAATAAGAATTGACTGTGTCAAAAACACTTTGCTTCTTAGTTCTTTATCTCAACTTCTAAGTGATAGCATATGAAGTTTATGAGTAAATTTAGACAAGACAGTAGATTCTGTCAATGTATCATATATAATAATAAATGTTACTGTTTATTTGATTTTTTTCTTAAGGGATAACTGTGACACCTGAGGAAGAACAAAATGTGAATCATTATGTACAAGTTTTACAGAACATGCTACTAAGTGTTCCCACTAAGGAGCCAAGCCGTGAGAAAAAATCAAAATCTCCAAATAATGTTTATTTTACAGGATCGCAGATACCAAAATTTAAGGAGATAATTACACATGGAGAACCTTCAAATGAGCATGATGTTTTAACCAGTCCCATCACTGAAGAACCTACAACTATTCCTAATGGAGGCTTCACACCAGAACTAAGGAAAAGACATACTAAAAGTACAGCATTTTGGTCTATCAAACCAAACAATGTTTCTGTTGTTTTACGTGTAAAAGAACCGTATATTGAAAAGGAAGGGCCAGATCTGGATGCAAAAGAAACTGAGGCACCAAAGGTATTGCCGTATGTTACTGATTCAGTTACTGATTCATCTATGACTTCAGGTGTCACCTCTGATAAAACAGCTGTCTCCTCTTCAAATGACAGCAATGAAGCAGATGAATTCACAGATGGAGAAGATGTTCCACAGCTCTCAAGTGGGTCTCAAAAAAATTTTTATGATTCAACAACTGAACAACAGCCCTACACTTCAAAAAATGAAGAAATTTTGAAAAAAATTTCAGAAATGAGATCACGGGTACAACAGGTACCTCCTAGTGACAGCCACAATCCAGAATATAAAGAGGACATTAAAGCCTCTAGAGAGCACCTGAGACGAAGTCTTGCTTTAGCAGTAGCAGCAGAACATAAATTAAATAAATTATATAAATCCCAGTTAATGCCACTAGAAAGATCTGGTATTGAAGGTGATAACATTGAAACTGTTATTAACATGCTGTATAATTCTAGATCTAAATTATATGAATATTTAAATATCAAATATGTTCCACCAGCATTGAAAAGAAAAGCTATTAAAGTAGTAAGTACATTGAAAAAAATATTATGTGTACGTCGAAGAGAAACTCAAATCCTTATTAGGAAGTTATTAAACAATAATATAAAAATTTTAAACCTACTTGATATTCCATGACAATATTGATTTAAGCAAATTGCACATTCATTTACAGGAGAACTAAGCATATTACTGGTTTTAAAAGTTACATAAAAATATTTTCTATTGTGCTTCAATGTGCTAACATCTTTGCATGTCATATGTTATGAAAAATTTTCATATGCACTAAAAACCTGGTAATTTAAAATAAAATTTTGGTTCAGTAGTTTGTAGTTTTTTCTCATTAATTTTTAAAATGTTACAGATTTTATTTTACTTAGAATAGTTAAAGTCACCCATTTTATAAGAGTTTAGAGACTGGACACAGTCTCTAGATGTCTGTAGCAAGTTTTGTGTAATTAGATGTCTGTAGCAAGTTTTATATAATTGCCTAGAAATGTAAAATTTTAGGGCAAATGGTCTCTGCTACTCTTTCAGGGCTGACTTTTCTGTTTGAATAGCATACTTGGGGTCATATCAGAATTACTTTTATTTAGATAAATATGTGCCTTTGAAAGGTGGATGATATATTAAAGCACATCTCTTGTTCATTGTTAAGTAAATACTTTTGAAATATCAATGAGGGACTATAATTAGGACTTGTAATGAAGTGATTCCACTTAGTTCCACGTTTTTTGTTTGTTCATATAGATTCACACTGAAGCTTTGCAAATCTGTTATCAGGAGTATGATTAGCATCATTAAGGCTAACTACTGTAACTACTGCATATACTAATATACCATATACTACAAATACTGTAACTATATACCATATACTACTATAACTACTCTAATTATGGTGTAGGTAATTCTGTTTCATGGTTTGACCTGTATTATATTCAAATTCATTTATTTATTCATTCAAATCAGTCATTTATAGTTTAATTAAAATTTTTTGAACAAATACTACACATAGGACAAAATGCTATGCTTTGTCCTAGGCTAGGCTTTGTTTTAAGACCTAGTTCCTTCTCTCTTTAAGATTATATTAATAGCAGGAGAAACAGACATTAAAGAAATAATTTTAGGAAGTTTTAAATTTAAATTGTGACAAGTTGCTATGACAGTGTGAGATATTTTAACAGAAACACTTTGCCTGATCCAATAATACTGGGAAAGCTACCCTGAGAAAGTGACATTTAAGCTGAGATCTGAAGGATGAGGATGTGTGCAAAAGTGAGGGGGCATTCCAGACACAGTTACTAGCATATGTGAATGCTCTGAAGTAAGTATGAATATGGCAATTTCAGTGAAGAAGGCCAGAGTATATAAAGGAACAGGGAGAACATCCCAAGATGGAGCTAATGAGGTAAGCAGGGTCAGAGCCTTACAGTGCATATTGAAGAGTTTAGCCATTAGCCTAAGATCAATGAGAAGACATTAGTGGATTTTAAGCAAAGGATTGGTATGATCAAATTTGTGTTTTAAAAAACATCCTGCAATGATCATAAGTTAAGAATGTTTGTGTTTGTTTCTTGTCATATTTTTAAAAAATATTTAAAAATTAAAAAAAAACAGCACTATCGTGGATGAAGTTTTGGAGCTAGGCCAAAGAAGTATACTGTACACAGGCTAAATTTAGCTTGGGCTACATGGGGAAAAGGGACAATCAAGAGGCAGAATCTACAAGATTTGGTGATGCATATGGGGACTGAGGGAGTAGTGGAGATTAAAATGAATTTCCACATAATTAGCTATATTATAAAAATGATTTCAAAGATTTTGTTTCATAGTAGCACTCATACTGATAATAACATTAATTCATATTTTACTGTTCTTTCTTTTTTCTTTTTGGAAATGACCAGAACTTGAGTCGACCTTATTTTTAAATAATTTCAAATTTACAGGACAGTTGCAAAAACAGTGCAAACCTCATACAAAAACCCCCAACATACTCCCACCCCACCACCCAAAAGCCAATTTTAACATTTTGCACCTTTGCCATATCATTCCATCTACCTATCATCCATCCATCCATCTAGCTAACTAGTTGTCTACTATCTATCTATATATATATGCATCTATCCATTCTATAGATCTATCCTATCTATCTATCTATCTATCTATCTATCTATCTATCTATCTATCTATCTATCTATCTATTTATCTTAACATTTGAGATCAGGTTGCACACATCATACTCCTTGAACATATATTGCATAATACTTTCATGTACATTTTCTACTAACAAAAATATTTACTTATATAATCATCTTAAGGTCAGTTATCAAGTTCAAGAACTTTAGCATCGATATAAAGTTTACATTCTATATTCCATTTTTGTCTTATGTCGCAATAGCATCTCTTTGAACCTCTTCTCCTCCATTCTTAGATCCCATCCAGTATTATGTATTGCACATTTAATTGTCATTATCTCTTTAATTTCTCTTTTTCTAAATTTTAAAAAACTTTATACAACATAAATCTTCCCACCCTAACCCTTCCTGTACCATTCAATAAGATTAATCACACTCAAAGTGTTGCAGTACCCTTCTTATCATCCATTACTAGAATTTTCCCTTTACCCCAAACAGAAAGCCTACACTCATTTTGCATTAACTCCCCATTGCTTTAATACCAACTTAAATAGCATGTATAAACCATTGATTTATCATTACATTTCATAATTTGCCTTTTAGATCCTAGGGAATAAAAAATACAATAGTTTTGGTATTTATATTTATGCATTATCTTTATTGGACATCATTATTTCTTCATATGGCCTCAGTCAATTGTCCAGTGTCCTTTCTTTCCAACCTCCAGAACTCCTTTTAGCATTTTCTCATAGATCAAGTCTAGTGGTGATGAATTCCCTCTGTTTTTGTTTATCTGGAAGGTCTTATTCCCTCCCTCATTTTTGAAAGACCATTTTGCCAGATATGGAATTCCTGGTTGGAAAATTTTGTGTTCAGATCTTTAAATATGTCTTCCTACTGCCTTCTTGCTTCCGTGATTTCTGATAAGAAATTGGCACTTAATCTAATTGAGGCACCCTTGTATGTAACATTGCTATTTCTCTCTTGCAGCTTTCAGAATTCTATCTTTTGACATTTGGCAATTTGTTACATGGCACAGTGTGGGTTTATTTAGGTTTATTCTGTTTGGAGTTTGTTGAGCATCTTGGATGTATATATTCATGTATTTTGTTAATTTGGGGAAGTTAAATTTGGGAAATTTTTAGCCATTACTTTTTGAGAAATCACACTGCCCTTTTCTCTCTTTCTTTTCCTTCTGGGCCTCCTACGATGCATATATTGGTATGCTTGATATTGTCCCACAGGTTCCTCAGACTCTGTTCATGGTCTTCATTTTTCCCTCTTTCTGCTCCTCAGACTAGATTATTTTAAGTGTATTATATTCAAGTTCACTGATTCTCCTGTCAGTTCCAATTTGCTATTGAACCCCTCAAGGCAATTGTAAATTTCTGTTGCTGTGGTTTTCAGTCCTGATTCCTTTTCATAATTTCTATCTCTATTTTTAATTCTCTTTGTTTTAATTTATCATTTTCCTGATTCCCTTTAGTTCTTTGTCCATATTTTCCTTTAGCTCTTTGAGAACACTTAGACCTATTTTTTAAAAAGTCTTTATCTAGAATGTCCCCGGTCTGGTCTTCATCATTTATGGTTTCTAATACTCTATAAATCTTCTCCTTTGCCTGGGCCATTGCTTCCAGTTTGTTTGCATGCTTATAACTTTTTGTTGAAACTTGTATATTTTTATATCTTAATGTGTTATTGTTGGAATTTAGACTCTGAGGCTCTGTTCCTTAAGCTTGTATCCAGCTAGTGTTATGACAGAAATTCCTTAAACATCAGGGGCTAAATAATAATGAAGAAGAAGAAAGAGAAGGAGGAGAAGAAGAAGAAGACCTGTGCTAGTGCTATACTTCAGAGCTTATCCATATAATGAGTTTAGATATTAACTTCAGACCAAAGTGTAGGGGCCTCCCTGGTCCTTTCTGTGCATATGTCTTGTCTTTAGGCATATGACCCTAGGAATTCTCCCATTTATACAGATATAGATGTCCCCTCTTCCTTAGGAAACAGTTTCTTCATGGTCCCAGGCACTATACTGTATGTCCTAAAGCCAGCAATCCCTTACTCCAGGCAGCACGATTTGACTGCTCACCCAGTGTTCTGTAGGAGAACTGTGTGGGCTCCCTTTCACACCTAGGGCAAGTTAGGAACAACAAGTCCCTCATGCCACCACATGTTTGTTTGGATTGATCCAAACATACATGCTCTGAGTATGTGCTTAAGGATTACTCTGCTTCCTCTGGAAGTAGGATCAGAGATCCACACTGGTGAGGGGTAGCAGGGGCCAACCAAGGTGTCAGTAGATTCTACTGATTTTAAGTAGCTTTTTTCTTGATTCGGCATATGCTCTATTACTGCAGGCCTTTAACTGTTTTCTAGAATTTTTAGAAAGATGTTTCTGCCAGTACTTGCTGGTTGTTCAAAGCTTCTACGGGTAGACAGAGCCCTGAAGATTTTTTTAAAAGCCACCATATTATATATTTTTATTGTAAACAACAAACAAGCATTCAAACATTCTTGACATATAAACATTCTATACATGGTGTGCAATCAATGGCTCACAATATCATTACATAGTTGCATATTCATCACCATGATCATTTTTTATAGACATTTGCATCTCCAGCAAAAGAAAGAAAAAAGAAAAACTCATATACCATACCCTTTACCCCTCCCTCTTATTGACCACTAATATCTACTCAATTTATTTTAACCTCTGTTTCTCCTATTATTTGTTTATTTTTTAACCACAGTTTTTTACTCATCAATCCATACCATAGATAAAAGGAGCATCAGACACAAGGTTTTCACAATCACACAGTCACATTGCAAAAGCTATATCATTCATTATGCTATCATCTTCAACAAACATGGCTACTGGAACATAGCTCGATAGTTTCAGGTACTTCCCTCTAGGCACTCTAATACAACATAAACTAAAAAGGGGTATCTATATAATGCATAAGAATAACCTCCAGGACAACTTCTCAACTGTTTGAAATCCCTCAGCCACTGACACTTTATTTTGTCTCATTTCTCTCTTCCCCTTTTTGGTCGAGAAGGTTTTCTCAATCCCTTGATGCTGAGTCCAAGCTCATCAGGATTTCTGTCCCACATTGCCAGGGAGGCTTACACCCCTGGGAGTCGTGTCCCATGTAGAGGGCAGTGAGTTCGCTTGCTGTGTTGGCTTAGAGAGAGAGAGGCCACATCTGAGCAACAAAAGAGGTTCTCTGGGGATGAGTCTTAGGCCTACTTATAAGAAGGCTTAGCCTACCCTTTGCAGGGATAAGTTCATAGGGGCAAACCCCAAGATCAAGGGCTCAGCTTATTGATTTGGTTGTCCCCACCACTTGCAAGAATATCATACATACCATACCCCTTAGCCCTCCCACTCATTGACCACTAATACTTCAATCTACTCAATTTATTTTAACCTTTGTTCCTCCTATTTGTTTATATTTTAACCATAATTTTTAAAAGGAAATGGAATTTTTCTTCCTTTCTCCCCATTACCCCAAGGGGACTTTGCAAATACTTCTTTATTCACTGTTCAAACCACTCTGGGATTTATCAGGGGATCACACTAAACTGAACAAACCAACAGAATCTCATGCCCTATTAAAGGTTCCATGTACTTATGGTGTTCAATTAAATTGACCATACAAGTTAAATTAGGAAATGCACTAGTCAAAATATAAATTTTGCACCAAATAAACATTTCTTCCTTTAGTCTCACGCAGAACTTGAAGTGTTAAAATAGGAATGACCATCTATTTTCAGCACCCTGCAATACTGACATTCCTTTGTTCTTCCTCAGGCAAAAACATTTTTAAATTTGTACATTTAGTCACTATCATTGTACACTCTAGGCATTCCTAAATAATGCCATCTCAGTCTTTATCATCTAACTTTCTTTCTGGTTTCATATGTGCCCCCAGCCCTTCTTCCTCTATCATTCTCGCATTCAGCTTCATTCAGTGTACTTACATTATTGTGCTATAATCAGGTAATATTGTGCTATCCATTTCTGAATTTTTACAATCAGTCCTGTTGCATAATCTGTGTCCCTTCAGCACCAATTACTTAATCTTTACCTTAATTCTATTGCCTGATAACCTGTGTTCTTAATTGAAATTCTCCAAGTTCACTCATTAATGTTTGTTCATATCAATAAAACCATAAAGTATTTACCTTTTGTTTATGGCTAATTTCACTCAGCATAATGTCTTCAAGATCCACCCATGTTGTTACATGCTTCATGACTTTATTTTGTCACATCTGTGTAATATTCCATCATATGTATATACCACAGCTTGTTTAGCTACTCATCCGTTGATGGACAATTGGGGTGTTTCCATCTCTTGACAATTGTAAATAATGCTGCTATAAACATAGGTGTGCAAATGTCCATTTGTGTCCTTATCCTCATGTCCTCTGAATAGATACCTAGCAATAGGATTGCTGGATCTATACTTAGCTTCCTGAGGAGCTGCCAAACTGCTTTCCACAGTGGTTGTACCATTTTAAATTCCCACCAACAGTGGATAAGTGTGTCTCTTTCTCCACACCCTCTCCAGCACTTGTCATTTTCTGTTTTTTTTATATATATATATATACTGCCCATTCTGGTGGATATGAGATGATATCTCCTTGTGGTTTTGTCTTTTTTTTTGTTTTGTTTTTTTCATTTGCAGGCACTGGGCCTCAAACCCTGGTCTCTGGCATGGCAGGCAAGATTCTGCCACTGAGCCACCATCACACCGTCCTCATTGTGGTTTTGACCCGCATTTGCCTAATAGCCAGTGAAGTTGACCATCTTCTCATGTGCCTTTTAGCCATTTGTATTTCCTCTTCTGTGAAGTGTCTGTTTATGTCTTTTGCCCATTTTTTAATTGGCTTGTTTGTGTTTTTATTGTTGAATTGCAGAATATGTTTATATATTCTGGATAATAAACCCTTATCTGATACGTGGTTCCCAAATATTGTCACCCATTGTGTAGGCTGCCTTTTTACTTTCGTGACAAAGTTCTTTGTTGCACAAGTGTATAATATTGAGGAGTTCCTATTTACCTATTTCTTTCTTCAATGCTCATGCTTTGATTTAAGATCTAGGAAACTGCCTCCTATTACAAGTTTTATAAACTATTTCCCTACATTTTCATCTAAAAGTTTTATGGTCTTAACTCTGATGTTTAGGTCTTTGATCCATTTTGAGTTAATTTTTGTATAAGATGTGAGGTATGGATCCTCTTTCATTCTTTTGAATATGGATATCCAGTTCTTCAAGCACCATTTATTGAAGAGACTGCTCTGTCCCAGTGAGTTGGCTTGAGTGCCTTATCAAAGATCAGTTGTCCGTAGGTGAAAGGGTCTATATCTGAACACTCTATTTGATTCCACTGGTCAGTATATCTATCTTTATGCCAATACCATGCTGTTTTGACAACTGTAGCTTCATAATATACCTTCCAAATAAATTTGGTTATTGATTTTTCTATCTCTGCAAAGTAAATTTTTGGGGGTTTAATTGGTATTGCATTGAATCTATAAATCAATTTGGGTAGAATTGACATCTTAACTATATTTAGTCCTCCAATCCATGAACACAGTATGCCCTTCCATTTCTTTACGTCTTCTTTGATTTCCCTTAACAATTTCTTGTAGTTTTCTGTGTATAGGTCTTTTGTATCCTTAATTAAACTTATTCCTAAATATTTTATTCTTTTGGTTGCAATTATAAATGGAATTTTTCTCTTGATTTCCTCCTCAGATTGCTCATTACTAGTGCATAGAAACACTACTGATTTTCAAGTGTTGATCTTGTACCCTGCCACTTTGCTGTACTCATTTATTAGCTCTAATAGCTTTGCTGTGGATTTTTCAGAGTTTTCAACATATAGTATATCATCTGCAAACAGTGAGAATTTTACTTTTTCCTTTCAAGTTTGGGTGCCTTGTATTTCTTTTTCTTGTCTAATTGTTCTGGCTAGAACTTCCAACACACTGTTGAATAACAGTGGTGACAGTGGACATCCTTGTCTTGTTTCTGATCTTAGGGGGAAAGCTTTCAGTCTTTCCCCATTGTAGATGATGATAGCTGTGGGTTTTTCATATATTCCCTTTATTATATTGAGGAAGTTCCCTTCTACTCCTATCCTTTGAAGTGCTTTCATCAAGAAAGGATATTGGGTTTTGTCAAATGCCTTTTCTGCATCAATTGGGATGATCATGTGGTTTTTCTGTTTCGATTTGTTGATGTGGTGTATTACATTAATTGATTTTCTTATGTTGAACCATCCTTGCATACCTGGAATAAATTCCACTTGGTCATGGTGTATGATTCTTTTAATGTGCTGCTGGATTTAATTTGCAAGAATTTTGTTGAGGACTTTTGCATCTATACCCATTAAGGGGATTAGTCTGTAATTTTCTTTCCTTGTAGTATTTTTTGTTTGGCTTTGGTATGAGAGTGATGTTGGCTTCATAGAATGAGTTAGGTAGCCTTCCCTCCTAGTCAATTTTTTTTTAAGAATTTGAGCAGGATTTCTACTAATTCCTTCTTGAATGATTGGTAGAATTCACATGTGAAGCTATCTGGCCCTGGGCTTTTCTTTTTTGGGAGCTTGCCTGGAAGGTTCTTACTCCAACATCTTGATCTAGGTGGATCTTGTGATTGCTTATTTAAAAGAAATAATTTTACCATGGAAAATTTCAAACATGAGCACAAGCAAATAGAATAATATAATGAACTCCATGTACCCATCACCCGGTTTCAACAATTATCAACTCATGACCAATCTTATTTTACCAATACTGCCACTCATTTCCCTTCTCCCTATGTGATGTTGAATCAAATCTAGATACAGTATCATTTCATCTGTAAATAAAACAATGTGAAGCTCTACAAGCTTTTTTCAAAAAACACTAGCACATTATCATTTTCACACCTAAAAATTTAATAATTACTTAATTTCATTAAATATCCAGTATTCAAATTTTCATTTGCCTCATAACTTTTTTTGACAGCTATATTGGTTTTTATTTATAAACAAATTGACCTAAAAATAAGTCCAGATGGCAGGAGGGGCATCTGTTCTGCCGACTTGCTTAAAAGAAGCATATGGATAGTGGAGTGTGTGGAGCCAGACTCCTGCCTGGAGATCCCTCCTTACATCCATCTTTGGGCCTTCTTGGCTGAAATCATTGGGTTCAGTCTTCTTCAGCAGCAATTCTGGCCAGAGCAAACAGCTGGGGTGGGGACAGACTGTCTAAGGACAGGGTGGAATGACAGGCTTCCATTCCCACAGATGAGGCCCCAGGGCTGCAGAGGGTCCATGGAGGAAAGGAAGGAAGGGTGAAAGGGACCCATCCCTCCCCATGTTGAGTGATGTGGTCAAGGCTTTATGGGTCTGTCCATCCCAAAGAGCAAGTGCCTAGGGGGATGTCCTCTGAAAAGGGGCCAGGCCTATCCGGAAAGGGTCTAGCTGGGACCATGACAGGGCAGTCTCCCTCCTCCTGAGACCCAGTCTCCAGAGCAAGGAGTATGAACTAGAAGGCTTTCCCAAGCACCAGAAACAATAAGTTAACATTAAGAAACAATCTTTTTTTAAAAAAGGTAGAGGTTTGCACTATTAGTTTGGAGCCTGGAGGGCTGGTGGGAGAAGGCAGGTGCTGTGGGGCAAAGGGATGCCACACCGGGCCCAGTAGGTAGTGAGGGGACCAGACATAATTTAGGCCTTGTCTTATGAGATTCCAGGGGTTGGCCCCTTCCTCCACAGGAAGGTATCCAGGCTAGACTTCTGCTGAGAGGTTGGCCAAGCTTGAGGAATAAATACAGAGGACCTCAGAGCCAAGGCAGAGCTGAGGGGAAGAGCAGCACCAACCATGGGCCTCACACTCTCCCCTCTCCGGTCCTTCATGGAAGGACACATCATGGCAGGAAGGGGTAGTGGCGGCTTCACACATCACCCTGGAATCCTGAAGTGGCCCTGAATCCTACTGAGGTGGCCAGGAGTGAATTGATGGCCCTCTTTCCCCAGAAAAGAGTATCCCCATCTGCTTGACAATTCGACTGCCGAGGCTGTGTCTTGCTGCTAAAATTTGCCTTGTTTCAGTCAGTCAGTGTGGTAGGAGAGTTTGAATGTAGGCACCAGCTTCAGATCCATGTACCTCATCATCATGTCATTGCACAGCAGAAACAGGGCCTTGCCCTCGATCTCATGTTTGCGAAAGAGGTCAGCATGAGGTCCAAGCTGGGGATCTGCTTTCCAGACAAAGTGCATCTTGTCTTCAACTGTCCATGAGAAGGAGTCCCAGCCACTCCATCATGAGGCATCCTGGCTTTCCAGGTATTGGCACAATCCTGGGGAATGCTTTAGTTTCCAAAATGGCTCCATATCCCTTCTTTCATTGGATCCTTTTAACACTCCCCTGGAACATAGCCTTTGTACAGCTGATGCAGTGCTCTGTGGGAGGCCACAGGATGGAAACAAGGCCCAGTACCCGGGGGCTCAAAGATTTTGGAAGGTGTTGACAAGTTGGTGGGATTTCAGGTAGAGTCCATTGGGTCTGAGTGTGACTCCAGAGACCAGAGTCAGACTATTCCCCAGGACAAAGGCTTTACCTGGTAGATACCTGTCATGGTTGCAGCCATACTCTGTGGCAGTGAGTGATGAGTGAGTCTGTGTAAAGGGCTGGTTGCCAAACGGATTGTCACTACGAAGGTGATGCTGTTGACTGCTAAGAAGTTGAGGGTGTGTTGTTGTCTGTCAAACACGGTTGAGATAACCTCACTACCATGGCCCTGTTTGAGGAAGCTGAAGACGGTTTTCAGGTGGTGGCTACCTTCACTCAAGAAAGGCCAGTGAAGTTCAGGGATTCTCTCTCAACTGGGAAAGCATATGGTGAATGTGTTGATGTCTGCTAACTTTCTCTCCAGGTTTCTAGTTTAATGAAGCGCCCCCAGGGGCATATTCCTTCTTCATTTCCAAAGGTCTCTGGCTGCATGGGCTCTGATAGTTTTTATGGTTCTGCTGTGGCTCTGAAGCTTTTTCTAAAATGCTTCCTCTTTTAAAGGATTCCAATAAACTAATCAAGACCCACCTGGAATAGTGGAGTCATATCTCCCTCTAATCAAAAGTTAATACCCACAATTGGACAAGTCACATCTCTGCGGAGATAATCTAATCAACTTTCCAAATTACAGGCTGAATAGGGATTAAAAGAAATGGCTGCCTCCACAAATGGATCAGGATTAAAACATGACTTTTCTAGGGCACATAATCCTTTCAAACCCGCACAACACCCTATAGCCAATATATCAATAGCTTTGGTATACTGTCTTGCTCCAAGAAGCAGTTCTGGGGCTCAGTACCAGTAGCTGCAACTACTGGATCCAAATTTGCTAAAGGCTTCAAAGGTGAATTAAATAATCGAGCTAAACCCATGTCAGCAATTTCTACTCTTCCTCACTCAAGACCTTCACCCATAACTAAAATATTAGCAGGTTTCAAATCCCTATCCCATCTAGGATCTGATATTATAGTGATTTTATTCCCAGATATAACTGAACTGGCTTCTTGTTTGCTTTAGAAGCCACAGATCAAATTGGATTATATGCCAGAAATCATGTTCAGTGTAGTCAAACAGAAGCCAGACTTTCCTGTCAGCATGAAACAAGAAATCATCTTTCCCCATCTTTCCTCTTGGCTTTGTAGACCTGACAGGAAGTGGCTCTGCCAACACTGCAGCCGGTATTCAAACAGGTCCTCGACCTTGCTCCCTCTTGCTGCTTAGCTTCATTTTAAAGTCATAGTCCATTGTCACAGCCTCTGAGGTGGGGGTCTGGGTCGGGGGCCAGGATGCTGGGCTGACTGCCCAGGTTTTGTTCCATCCATTGCCTGTGAATCATGCCTTGCTGGCAACCTCAACACTTGCAAGTCCCGGAACCCGCTGGCTCTCCAGAAGGAGGAGGCGGAAGCATTGGGGGCATCCAGGGGACAACAGGGCCAGGCCGAGAGGCTGGGCACTGGGTGCAGCAACAGCCCTTGTCCCTGGGCTCTGTGGCCCTCTCAGCAGCCAGGCTGCTGCCGGGATGGTGCAGCGGTGAGCAGTGTGGCGGGTGCTTCTCCAACACGCAGCAGTTCCTCTACCTCTCGCACACACTTGCACACGCATACACTCCGACAGAAAGGCTGCTGCCACACAACAGCCCGTGTCTCCTCAGAGAGAGGAGGAGAGCTGGACCTCTGAGTTCATTTTTGTATATGGTGTGAGGTAGGGGTTCAAATTCATTCAGGGGACATTGGTTTACTGATCTGTGGCTATTATGGTAAGAAAAGTTCAGTACAAGTTAATAGAACTGCTTCTATTTAGGAAAATAGTAAACCAAAAGCAATACCACAGTCATGGAGGAATGGCAGAGATTAGTCCCACATTAAAGAAGTTGAAGGTGCAAAGGTGGTAATTTCCACCGTATTCCCATTCAACTTGCCAATTTGGCCTATGCAGAAAACAAATGGCTCTTGGAGAATGACAGTGAATTACGGTAAACCAAGTTATAGTCCAACTGCAGTTACTGTTCCAGATGTGGTCATTGTTTGAACAAATTAACACATGCCCTGGTACCTGGTAGGCAGATTTTGTTCTGGCAAATGCTTTTTTTGATACATGTGGAAGCCTAATACAGCCTGCCACCTTTCCCGGGGACACACACTAAACCCTGTGCTTGAATTCAGATGTGTTGGCCTAAGATGGGATGAGAAATGTGGACTGATTCCCTTCTTGGGTTGCTTTGACATCCCAAAGCAAATAGTGGTCTGTCTATGCATCGCAACCCCTTTTGCCCTGAGCACATGTAAACATTCCCAGACTACGTATGTAGGTTTTATGGCACCTGGCCCACCCCTGCTGCTATATCTGTTTCAGGTGGGGAGGGAATGATGTCCTTCATTTTATGGCACAAGAGGAGTGTGCACATGACATCTCCCTTCATTAGCCAGCAGAGTTAGACTTGCTGGCCAGGAAGGACTGATGCCAGCTATTGAAGATGACCTTCTCTGGTCTCTTCACTGTGTAAGTAAACATTGTTCCATCCATTGCCTGTGTGAATTGCACTTTGCTGGTGACCTCAACACCTGCAAACCATGGAGTGGGTTGAGATCCTCGGACTGCTGTTACTGGTGGCAGGCATTATTATGCTTTTGTTACCCTTCATGTGGTGAGACCCATCCCACCCCTGGAAGTGGTAAGAGGTACCTCTCTTTCTGACTGATAGTTTAGCACAGTGAGGAGGGTACTGATATACCTGTAAGTAAAGACCACCAGAAGCAGTCTCCTTTCAGCTGGCATGGACAGAAATATACCTTACTGTCCTACCTATGTGCCAAGTATCCAGCGCTGTGCCATAATTTAGTCCTCAGAGACCATGATCATTTTTTCCTTCCACAACACATTATACAAGTCAATTACATTGATGACATAATGCTAATGGGACCTACTGAGCAGGAAATGACATCTACTCTGGACTTATTGGTAAGAAATTTGCATGCCAGAGGGTGGGAAATAAATCTAACAAAAATTAAGGGACCAGAGGTGCACAGCAATTCAGTGGTAGAATTCTTGCATGCCTTGTGGGAGATCTGGGTTCAATTCCTGGCCCATGTACCTCACCCCCCCCTTAAAAAAAAGTTGTAAACAAAATTTCCTATGATAAACCTATCACATATCTGCCTCTGTGTGTGTGCATGTACAGATATAGAAATACATACATATAGGGAGACACATTAAAAAATTCAGGGGCCTATCACCTCTGTGAAATTTATAGGTGTCCGACGGTGTAGGTCATGTTCAGATATCCCTTCTAAGGGGAAAGATATGCTGTTGCATCAAGCCCCTCACACAACCAGAGAAACAACAACAATGCTGACAGGATGTCCTTGGATTTTAGAAGTAACGTATTACTTTTCAGCCCACATGCCAAGTTTTGAGGGGTGGACTCAAACAAGAGAAGGCTCTGTAACAGATCCAGGCTGCCATATAAGCTGCTATGCCATTGGGCCATATGATCCAGCAGAACCAATGGTGTGTAGAGTGCCAGAGGCAAATAGAGATGCTGTTTGGAGTTTTGGGCAACTCTTACAAGTGAATCACAGGGTAGACTCAGGATTTTGGAGCAAAGCCCT
>PVIY010044575.1:0-19618 GCA_004026745.1 Myrmecophaga tridactyla | reverse complement strand
AATCAGCCACTCTTTCCGTGAGACCCCAGGACAGTGATTTCCTTGTCCCTGGCCTTGTTTGTTCACATCAGAAAAGAAAACTAATTTATGGTCAATTAATTTTAATTGACTTGAAGTGAAAACTTTCTATATTGCTGTGTTTTTATGACACTGCTGAATTGTGGGACAGGCAATCATAGGTCTTATTTGCATCATTTTGAAATAAATTCTTTTTTGTTTTGGAGAGGAAAGCCCCATTTGGTTTAAAGTGCTAACCCTGTCATGTACAAAGGGGACTGGATCAACAGGAATAACTGGGGGAGGTGGGTTAGTGAATCATTCATTTATCTTGTTCCAGTCCCTGCCTGACCATGAGTGTGATCTGGGCACACCCTTGAGGCACTTTGGTGTGGGAGTGTATGGAGTGGGTGTGTCATTGCTGTAGGGAGACGCTGATGGGAAATGCCATGGTACTGACCCGCACCTGGATGTCAGAAGGGAATAGAGGTGAGCAAATGAGGTGAAGGAAAAGGAAAGAGGGGGAAACTAGAAGTAGGAGTGTGTAAGGAGCTGAGAGCAGTTAAAATTTGGAGTCTAGAGTCCTGTTCACTCCTTTGCCTGGTTCACCCTGAGTCCAAAGCTCTCACACTCAGGTAGGATCACATCTTAAATTATTTATGCCTCTGTCATCTCCAGTTTACCTAATTCTTTTCCTCACTGGATCTCTTCGATAGGTGCTTCTGTCTTGCCCTACGGAGTATGAATATTCCTTGCTGGCTCCTCGGTCTTTATTTTCCCAAATGTCCTCCAGATTGTGTGTGGCTGGGGTGGCCTGGAGGTAGGCTGTACCCTGCATGGGGCTTGCCCGCTGCACACCAGCCTTTCCAAATCCACTGCCATTGATTACAAGCTTTGCAGTGGAAGGTTCTGGAGAGGCTTTATTATTTGAGGACAGTTAAGGAATGTTAATATTTTGTTCTATAATACTCTTTTGCTCTATATACTCTTATATGTAGAGTTCTGTTGTGCAGTTTATTCCTTGATTGCATTTTCTTGGTTGATGTTTCAGCACATTATTTCAAAGAATGTACACTGGATTGGACTGTGGTTCTATATTCATGGCGTAGTCTTCATATTTTTGTTTTTGGTTTTTTTATCTGGAGACAGTCTCTTAAAAAATATCTTAGGAGGAAGCTTAAAACAAAGTAATTTAACAATGGAGATGCTGTGGTTGAAGTAGTTGGCCCCTAACCCCTACCCCCTGCACTCAGCTCTGCTGTCCTCTCATTGAGCCCCTTAGAGACCCAGACACTCCCTCCTAACGCTTTGATGGAATAGTTTCAGAACTGCTGTAGGAGGTGCTTTCAGTCCACTGAGAAACCAGAAAAAGAAAAAAATGATGATATGCTGAATCCCTCTCTAGGTGGAGTTTCCAGCAATTTTCATTTTGCTTCTTTTCTAATTTTCCAAACTGGAACATATTTTTCTCATGTGGCTTTAGAATTTTCTGAGCTAAAACCATACATACATATAAAAGAAAAGGATCACATAATAGAAAAAAAGGTAGCTTGTAGGGTCATGGGGCTATGGGTGATTTATCCTTTTATTTTCCAAGACGTCCTCAAGGGTAAAAGTAGAGGATTCAGAAACAGAGATGAGTTGATGAACTTTAATATTTTGTTGAGTAGCATTTCAGGTTTTTATAAGATTTCATATAAATTTACAATTAATGCTGGACTTAAAATAATTTGCTAAAAGTTTAACAAATGATCACCAGTTGTAATAACTGCTGATTTAGTAATAAGGCTTCTTTCTGGGAACATCTTTTCCTTCTACTTTCTGATACCTATGGATCAAACCTGGGAGCATGCTGCTTAGACCTGGTCCTGGGACACTCTGAGGCTGGACCCCCAATTCATGCCTCTCATTCACAGTGGCCCTGAGGACTTGAGACGCGGGCTCCCCACTTGACATCACGCCCAGGGCTGGGTAGCCTCTCAGGCCCATTGCAGTGACTCTGGGGGAAAACGCAGTATCCCTTTGGAGTCCCCCTGTTTTAAAATCAACTTTGTGTCTTGCAAATAGCCCATCTTTTAGGTTTGACTGTCCCAAACAAGCCCTACAAATTTAGCCAAATCTGCCCAGCTCTTTTCACATGACATGGTGGCAGAAATGTCATTTGTTTTCTTTTTTTTTTTTAACAGAGAATTAGATTGTTTTTTGCAGAACATTTATTGTGAATTTTGCTGGCGACACTAAATTGAAAGAGGTTTGGAGCAAATAGGAGATGGTAGTGCAATGGTTAAGAATTCAGGATCTGGAATCAAACTCCGGGTTCCGACCCTGCCTTCTTCAGTGACTAGCTGTGCCGCTGTGAACAGGCTACTTAACCTCTCCCAGTCTCCAGCTCTGTAAAGGGGGTAATAACTGTACAGGCCACGTTGCTGTGAGGAGTACGTGAGTTGATACAACATGCTTAGAGCAGTGCCTGGCAAGGAGAAGTGTTAACCACTGGCGCAAAAAAGTAAGAGACAAAGCAGGTCTCGGAGGGTGTTTGAGCCCCCCTACAGCCTTGCTGTATCTCCTTCTCTGATGCTGACCCTTCTGCCTCCCTCTTCAGAGGATCCAGAGCCCCCCTGGGCAGTCAGTACCATCTCTCCATCTTGAGACCCTTAATCCAATCACACCTGTGAAGTCCCTTTTCCCATGTGAGATAACATGGTCCCAGGTTTCAGGGATTAGGATGTGGGCATCTTTGGGGGGCTGTATTCTGCCCAGTTCCTGGGGGTACTGATGGTTGGTGTGCTTTTGTGTTGTGCTTTTGCTCCAGCCCTTCCCTGATGGATCATCTCTGCGAAGCAAATGGCACTTTCGCCATCAATTTATTTAAAATGTTGGGTAAAGAAGGCGACGTGCGAAATGCGTTTTTCTCTCCTCTGAGCATCACCTCTGCCCTGGTCATGGTCTTATTAGGGGCAAAAGGAAACACTGCTGCCCAGATGTGTAAGGTACGTGTGCCTGTCACAGATCAAGAACAGTGGCTTGTTTCTTTGGGGACTTCCACAGAGCTGGCCTTTTCCTACCTTCCCACCAGCTGCTGAAAGCCAGGGCGGTCGCAGTTGTGAGGATGGGAAACGTGGTGATGGAGAAGGGGCAGGTGTGGATAGAAAGGTGGCAGGACAGGTAATCTCTCCATTGTGTTTACGGGAGAAATAAAGTAATTACGTTATTTTCTCTAGATAAAAATATCGACATATTATAACAAAATCACACCTTTGATATACTGGGGGAAACTATAATTCTGTTCCACAAAGGCAAACAATTTTAATTTTGTAACATTTTAAACTTTTGTTAAAATTTGATTTCACGTTTAATGCAGCCATGTAAATGAACTTTCAGTAAAATGGATTATTTTTAGTGTTTGGTTATGCATAAGTGATAGAAGACAGAATACAGAATTTATGAGGACCTTTAACTTTTTGGGTTATTTAGAGGAAATATATAACCTAATTGATCTAAAATGGGTTGCATGAATTTATCTACAAGTGAGGTAGTGGTTAATGCTTTGAAAAGTCCTTGTCTGCCTCCTTGCATCTTAGATTCCCTTGACGATCTAGAGAAAATGTCCCTGAAAACTGCCATGTGCACATTTTGCTCATAATGTGAGGAGTGTGTGGATGCCCACCTAAAACAAATCCGTCCATGGGCACCTGTTGGAGATGCCTTAGCAGTGGCTGCTTCCGGCTGCTGGGGATGGCAGCAAGATAAAAACCAACTTCATGCTCATTGGACTTGGCATTTATTCAAAGTCAGGTCTGGAAAATTCCTGTAAAATTACCAACAGAGCATTTTCTATACCTGCTTTTCCCTGGATTCCCTAGGCATAAGTGAAAGAAGAAAGAATACAGCATTTATGGGGATCTTTAACTTTTTGAGTTATTTAGTTTCATCCCAACTGCTTCTCCTTTCTGATCTGTCCCCATCCTGGGTTATCATGCACTGCTTTCCTGGATGGATAAATCTGCCGGAGCAGCGGTTCTCACCCAATGGTGATTTTGCCCTACAGAGACATGTGGCCAGGTCTGGAAACTTCTGGATGTCACAGCTGAGGGGTTGTACTGACATCTAGTGGTTCGATGCCAAGGACATTGGGAGACATCTCACCGTGCATCCATGTCACAAGGAATTATCTGCCTAAGACACTGATGGTGCTGGGGTTGAGAGACCCTGCTCTAGATAATTAAACCAAACTCCTTTTAAGAAAAGGAAAAATGTATTTTTAGTAGACAGATTTGTTTGAAGATAGCTCTTTGGGAAGAAAAAGGACAATGCTAAAAGTCGGTGTCATTGTTTTCTATTAACAGGCACTTTCTTTAAAGGAAGATAGAGATATTCACCGGAGTTTCCAGACACTTCTCACCGAAATTAACAAACCCGGCCCAGAGTACTCTCTCAGAATTGCCAACAGACTCTTTGGAGAAAAAACATGTGATTTCCTTTCAGTAAGTACTCTTCACACATTGATGAAAAAGAAATTAAAAACAGAATGGAAACCACAGAACACCAGGGAATATAACTCTACTGCCTTAAATATGTGCTTGGAATTACACTTCTCTAATTATAGCTTTCAATTTTAGCATTGCTTCTGAATTGTGTCTTTCAAAAATTGTTTCTGATCCAGCCCTCCTTAATGCCAGTCTCATATGTCCATCACCCCCTCATCCAGACACGCTTCTCCCCAGGCTCCCTGCCCCTGCGTGACAGCATTATCCAAGTGCTGTGCAAGGCAGAAGCTTGGCCATCCGGGGCACCTCCCCAACGTCACCTTGGGTTGACCTGTGGCTTCTGCAGAGAAGCCTCTGAAGGTCTCTGAAATTCGCCCCCTCTCCTGAGTCGCCACTGCCTTTATTGGAGTTCTGATCCTCCCCGTTTGGTCTACACTGTTATTTTAATTGCTTCCTCTCTGGTCTGTCTGAGTCCAGCCTGGTCTCCTCTCTATCTCAGAAATCCCCATTAGTGACAGAAGAGTCTTTCTAAAGAAACTTCTGGTCATGAAACTGAGGTTTTAGAAATGAGTAGCCTCTCTATCCTTCACCAGGTGATTCCAAAGTTCCTTAGTCCAGTAAAACCTGCCATAATGCCATAAGTGAAGCTACCAACTTTGTACCACACACTATGCAGGGTGATGCTTGTCAGGTAGTGGGAGGGTAGGGGCAGCCTGGCCTTCCTATGACTGAACATGCCACGGGTCCTTCTGTCAGACCCAGTTGTGCCCCTGTCCTGGTTGCTGCTGGGTGCAGCCCCATGGAGCTTGCCTGTCTTAGGCTTAAATCTCAGTGTGGAGGATTCCAGATCCTTCAGCTTGCCAGATTTTCCAGGCCAAGCACCAGTGATTCCAGGGACTTTCTGGTTAATTGATTTTCAGGTCTGAATATCATCCTGCCCTTTGAATATTGTCATTGGAGAAGATTGGGGTACAAGGAAACCCCCCTCCCCTGCCCCCAGGCTTTCTCAGCTGCTTAGCTCCTCCTCCCTTCTCCAGGCTCTTCATTCTGTGGAAGCTAAAATATTAGAGAACAAGGTATGGGTAGAAGACATGAACTAAATGTCAAGCACGTTCTATCTGAAACCAAGTTGTTGTGGGTTATCTCTAGTTTTTGTGTATTGCATATAAGACCGTTCTTGATTTGGGTCATTTCCTGCTGCTGTGTTTTCCCTAATACCCTCCCTTCCCTGACACATGCACACAGTATATGCACACATGTGCGCATGTGCACACACACACACACACACACACAAAGACACACACACACACACATACACCGTGCCCCAGACCTCACCTTCCATTCCCCGGGGACCTGCCTTGCTTCACGTTCTCCCAAGCTGCCATGATGTTCAGACCTAAAAATGCTATTTCTTTTTTTTGTCTACTTGGAGATCTATATGATTTCTTGATAATCCAGTCCTACTCTGAAGACTCTGGATCATTCAACAAATATTTTTCAGACAGAGTGGTTGGTGCTGATGATACAATAGTTAGTGAACGAAAGAAAGTTAGACTGTCTAGGGGGAGGCAGACTGTAGAACAGAAAGCCAACCTGGAGTACAAGTACTTGACAGGGACGCACACGGGCTGTCTTCAGCATGGCTGCTCCAATCCCGGTTCTCATAACACCTCTCAGCACTGGGTGGAGACCTGGTGCCTCTCAGCAGATGGCACAGTGCCATGTTGTATCAGGCACAATGTGGGTGCTCAAGAACTTTCTGTTCATTGAATGAACGGTCCTCAAATACAGCAAGGGCTGTGCAAGCATTTATGGTACAAGCATGTGAAGAGGGGAAAAACATGTTTTCAAAGTTGTGGAAGCCTTTGCAGAATCAGGCCAAACTTACTATCTTGCTGTCTGCAGGCCTTTAAGGAATCCTGCCGGAAGTTCTATCAGGCAGAGCTGGAGGAACTGTCCTTTGCCAAAGATGCAGAAGAGTCCAGGAAGCACATAAATGACTGGGTCACGGAAAGAACTGAAGGTGAGAGATTTTCATTTCAGTGACCTGGAGTTGGGAAGGAGTGAGGCTGAGATTGGCGGGGGCCAGACAGTGGTGTGGACTCAGGACCCTGGGACCAGAGGCCTGCTGGGGCGTGTGCCAGGCACCCAGTCCTGGGATGCCATTCTGTCCCTTCTCCTGGGCTTACTGGGTCATCAAGTGATGGTTTTACAAAACTATTCAAAGCTATGTCTCAGACCCCCTCCTCTCTGGGCAATGCTGGAAAATCCCCACAAATGCTTCTTCTTTGTGGTCTGGCTTCTCTCAGGGAAGACCATGCCATGCCCCTAGGGCAGAAGGAGGTGTCCCATTACATCATGGTTCAGACTGGACGGCATTTCACGTTCTCTCCTTGAGGTGGTTTGAAGAACTCACTGGTTTCATCTGCTGCCCTCTCCCTCCCTTTTAACTTGTCCGTGGCTGTTTGTTTTCAGAAGCTGTGACCTTTTGTGAATATGTTTCCTCTTGTGAAGGTGCAGCTTCTGTGGAGCGTGCCATGTGCCCTGTCAGGGCCACGCTTATCTCCCCAGAAATGTTTCTTCCAGTTCTTGCCTCGAGTCCAGACTAAACTAAGATGTGCTCATATGCACCCTGAGTAGATCTCCCCCAAATGGAGGGGGGATCACTTATTTCTTCATGTGTCAGCCTGGCCCTCATTACTCTAGCCACCCTATCTTTCTTGCACACCCACTGTGTGCCAGGCAGAGGTGGGACCCACGGAACAGAAGAGCCTCTCACTTTTCCATATGCCATCTGCTCAGTGGCCTTGTGCTCTGCAGGCCGTCCTGTAGTACCGCATCATGCCAGGGACCTGGAGCTGCTCCCCACCCCGTCCTCCCTATACCAGTCACCTCCCACCCATAGCTGCTCATGCCCTTCCTTCCATCAGGCTGTCCCAGAATGCTAGAGCCGAAGGAGATTGCCTCGTTGTCCCTCTTGAGGGACAGCTCGACTTGGGCCCCTCCATTCTAGCTCCTCTAATTCCTTTGCCCCATGGCTTGTTTCAGGTGGTGTGCTGTCTCTCATGTACAGGCCTCTGTGCCTCTGTCCTTTGGAAGCTTCTCCGTATTGAAATGAGAAGTAAAGATTGGCAGGGAGCAGAGATTCTCAACCAGGGCTGCTTTTGGCCTCCCCATCCCCCATCCCCCAGCCAGGGAACATTTGACAATGGTCGAAGACATTTTGGGTTGTCATAGTGGGGGAAGTGCTACTGGAGAAGCATCCTTCATCTCACAGGACAGCCTCCCCTGCGCCCCCCCAACAACAGAGAATTATCTGATCTAGAACGTCACTAGTGCCCAGTCGAGCGTCCATTGTCAGAATCAGGACTCCTGGGTTATATCCTCAGGCCTGCCACTTGCCATCTGTGCAAACTTGGCCGAAAGTCAGGCCCCGGCTCTGAACTTGAATTTCTTCACTGGTGAGTTGAGGACAAAATGACGATGGCCCTGGCTGCTTCAAGATGCTCGTTTAAGGGGTGAGGTGCCGTGCGTGGGTGCACTGCTCAGCTCCAACCCTGGCCCAGTGGCCACGGGAAGCCAGGACTCATCCTCACTCCCACCAAGCACTCGATCTAGACTTCAAGGGGATTTCTCTAAAATCATGTTTTTTTCCACCTAAAACAGCAATAAACTTCACTCATATTCATTATAGGTAAGATTTCCGAGGTGCTGGACGCTGGGGCAGTTGATCCCCTGACAAAGCTGGTCCTGGTGAATGCCATCTACTTCAAAGGACAGTGGAATGAGCAGTTTGACAGGAAACACACAAGAGGGATGCCCTTTAAAATGAAGCAGGTAGGGTAATTCTTTTTTAGATACGCTGGTATTGACCTGAGGTAAAAAGGCGGAGAAGATTTTGAAGGGGAAAAAATCATCTTTTTCAAGGTATCTTGATTATTTCTGAACAGATTTGAGGCCTCCTATATATCTTTAAGTGGGGGGTGGGGAGTGTTCTAGTTTGCTAGCTGCCGGAATGCAATATACCAGAAACAGAATGGCTTTTAAAAAGGGGAATTTAATAAGTTGCTAGCTTACACCTCTAAGGCCAAGAAAAATGTCCCAATTAAAACAAGTCTATAGAAATGTCCAGTCTGAGGTATCCAGGGAAAGATACCTTGGTTCAGGAAGGTCAGTGAAGTTCAGGGTTTAACAGTCAAGAGTTTCTCTTTCATCTGGAAGGGCACATGGTGAATATAGTATCTGCTAGATTTCTCTCCTGGCTTCCTGTTTCATGCAGCTCCCCGGGAGGCATTTTCCTTCTTTATCTCCAAAGGTCGCTGGCTGGTGGACTCTGCTTCTCATGGCTATATCATTCTACTCTGCTGTCTCTGAATCGCCTTCATTCTCCAAAATGTTTCTCCTTTTATAGGACTTCAGAAACTAATCAGGAGCCACCCAAATGGGTGGAGACGTGTCATCACCTAACCCAGCTTAACAACCACTCTTGATTAAATCACATCTCCAGGGAGATGATCTGATTACAGTTTCAAACATACAGTATTGAATAGGGATTATTCTGCCTTTATGAAATGGGATTTTGATTAAAACATGGCCAGCACAAAGAGAAAACCTAAAACAATTTTTTACATCAATATTCTGTCTTCCCATCCTTGATCAAATCTGTCTTCTATCTCTATCCATGTTATTTGGATCAGAAGAAACTTTCTCCCAAGCCTTGGAACAAGAGGTGGCCAACACTTATTTATTATGCTGTCACTATCGTATTCACTTAGATAACTTCTTGCCACGTCGGTGACTACTACACCTACTTATTGCCTTCGAATTCATCACTATGCAATTCCAGGCTCAAGACAAAAAAAATGTTAGCCGCTATTAAGGCTAACTTTGAGACCACATTTCCACATTCCTTTTTTGAATGTGACAATGCCTGGGCCCATAGCTATTAGTTTAGACTTTGGCCTCCATCAACTGGGTAATAACATGTTGCTGAAGGAGATGGAATTATAGAGTGTATTTGAAAAAAAAGCATATTTGATGCACGTTTACACATCTTGTCAAGCCCTTACCCAAGAATACCTAAGCCATAATACCGGTGATAGAATTTGGCAGCTTTTCAGACTAAAAATATAACTCCTGTTGGTCTCTTTATTTTTTTAATCAGACCTTTGAGCCCAAAGACCTGATCATTACTTAATCTTCCTCTTAACTTGGAAAAGGATTTTTTAATGATCAAGTCCATGGGAATGCTTCTCAATGCGTCATCTCTAAAATTTAGAAAAAAATACAAACCCTCTTCCAAAAAAAGCATAGAGAGTTTCATGTCTCTCCATGTTCACCAACCTATTCTCTCTCACTTGGCAATATCTATTTTTTTGGAACAATAGCAGTGTTTGCTCAACACTAAGCTGTACTAATATAAAAAGATGTTATATCTGTCAGCATAAAATGCACTGAAATGATACTGCCTTTGTATGTACTTTAGAGGTTCTTCGAGTTAGATGCATCTTATTTTTAGTCAACTGGGTTTATTTTTTGGTAATCTAATTTTAATTCCATGTTTTCTGTTAGGAGAAAAAGACAGTGCAGATGATGTTTAAGGAAGCCACCTTCAACCTGGGCTACGTGGAGGAGGTGAGCATGCAGGTCCTGGAGCTGCCCTATGCTGGCGGGGAACTGAGCATGATCATCCTGCTGCCCAAAGACGACGTGGATCTCGGCGTGGTGAGCCTTGGGCGATTACTGTCCTAGCGCCTGTGGATTCCAGCTGGAGCTCATTTCTCCAGTCCATCCACCAGATAGCATTGGAAGAGGTTCCAGGTTAGGGTTCACACATGTAGGATGGATGAACACCACCGCCCGCCTTTTGGTGACCATGTGTATGCATTTCTGCTGGGTATATAAACAGGAGTAGAGCTGCTGGCAAGGACCAATTGTGATAAAGCTCGAAAGAGTGAGTTCCACAAATATGAGAACGTGATTCTTAGTTGTGAAGGCAGGGGCTAGTTGTCAGCCCAATGATGATTGAACAAAAGTCCCAGAAGGAGGGTAGAGATTGATGTGGGGAGTGTTTCTCAAACATTTATGTGCATATAAATCTCTTGGAGATCTTGTTGAAAGGCACATTTTGATGGAGTGGGTCTACATTTCTGATAAGTTTCCAGGTGATTCATTCCATGGGCTGCACTTTGAGTGGCAAGGGACTAAAGTACAGTGAGGAATTTATGATGGTAGACAGGAGGAGAGAGGCCTCTTCTCATGACAGAAAAGGAAACAAGTTCAGGATGAGAGGAAGAAAACTTGTAAGGGGGAGGTGGAGGTGCTCTCGGGGTGGGGGTGGGGTAGGGGCAGGGAGAGTCCTGATTTATAATGTTTGCTGATTCCTAGAGTGTAAACACTTCTGTCATGGTTGATTTTGGGCTGCCGAAGGTTTAGCCATGACTCTCCCCAGCTCATGAGAGCTCGTTCCCTCACAGTGACATGGGACGCCAGGGGCGGGGCCTGCCTGATTTCCCTGGTTTCTCTCTCATGGGATCTGAAGGCTCTTGCTGTGAATCAAATCTGAAATCTATCATATCTACTTTAGAAAAAAGAATTAGCAGAGCCTAGGAATAGAGCTAACATCAAAATGGCATCACTAGAGAGGAACACTTTCCAGGTTCTGGTTGGTAAAGGGAGGAGGGAGATGCAAGTGGAGGCCCCTTGCCCCTCCTGCCTTTATCCTTCCTTTTGGATAAATCGAGTGCATGATGGTCTTGGAGCATATGAAGCTAACTCCAGAGCAGACAGTTAGGTTGGTATGTGAGAGCAATCCAGGATGCTCTAAGGACCAGCCCTTGAAACTCTACTCTTGCTTCATCTACCCCCACCCCACCAAGGACCCCATCACCCTCCCTGATCAGGAGAGACTTGGTTTCCCCTTCTCCCAGCACAGTTCTGAGCTGTGCTCTTTGTCTTTTTGTCAAGCCATCTCTCTGATGCACATTAGTGTGCTTTGCAAGGACATTAATGTCATCAATTGGCTATGAGGATTTGCTAAACCAGGTCACATTCCAAATGAGTGTGGTGCAAATATTCCCAATTTGAAATCTCTGCCAATCTCAAGTCTTTTCTAGCTGTCTTAGTCTTGTATCCATAGCATGGGAAAAGGTAACAATTTGGGAAAACTCTTGAAATGTTTATAAGAAGAAAATGATTTGTAGGTGTCTTAGGCTAGAACTCACCATCTGCGTGCGTGAAGGGTCATACATATGTGTGTGGACATGTGTGTGTTGTCATCTAGAGTTTAAGATTTGTTGGTTTGTTCCTCCAGGTGGAAAAAGAACTCACCTATGAGAAGCTCAGAGCCTGGACCAATCCAGAAAAGATGACTAAGACTAAAGTTCAGGTGTTCCTTCCCAGGCTAAAGCTGGAGGAGAGTTATGATTTGGAATCTGCTCTTCAAAGTTTAGGAATGACTGATGCTTTTGAGGAAGCCAAGGCTGACTTTTCTGGAATGTCATCTAGAAAAAACGTGCCTGTGTCCAAGGTTGCACACAAGTGCCTTATCGAGGTCAATGAGGAAGGCACCGAGGCGGCCGCCGCCACCGCTGTGGTCAGGAATACCCGATGCTGCAGAATAGAACCAGTGGTTTGTGCAGACCACCCTTTCCTTTTTCTCATCCAGCAGAACTCAACCAATTGCATTTTGTTCTTGGGCAGGTTTTGTTCTCCATAAAGAGGTGCAGTTGTTGAACATGGCTCCTTTTGGTTTAAATTCTGTGTGATCAAATTGGTGCTATGATTCCAAAACCAAAATAAAGTGTGTGTACTTCGGTGGTTTATGAATGTCTTTCCTAAACATTCCACACCCCTGGGAATAATGGAGGCCTCAGATGTGTGAAGTTTGAACCCAAGAAGGCGAACGTTTGTTTTGCAAGATCTTGGGTGCCTTGTGTTGGTTCTTCCCTCACCTTCTTACAGAGGATGGCCAGCTCCCCTCCATTATTTGTGGGTGTCCAGGGGAAACATCTTAAGGAATCACAATCCAGCCTTCTATGTTCTCTTCCATCCCGGTATGTGATCTCTAGCACTGCTTCCCCAGTGCCCTCAGGCTCCCTGGGAGGTGTCAGGGCACTGGGTGCCTTGTTCCTGAAACCAGAGATCTTGAGATGTGTACACTGCAGCCACCCAGTGTCTCATAAGCAGTTGAGATATGTGTCACTCTCCCTCTCAGTATCACTCACACAGCCCTGTGTGTCCCGAATATCATAGTCTCTTATGAAAAAACGTCTACTAGATCCTCTTTCCATAAGAGAAACCTTCAGTTACCAGTCAGGGTCCTGGACTTTAGGACTTGACTAGGAAGTAGATCTTTGAAACAAATGCCATGCAGGCCTCTCCCTTCCCTTTCCCCCTGAAACACACCCAAACCCCAAAAAGAACCTTCACAACAAATGACTCCTGGGAGCAGTGTCCTCTAATGAATCACATATGCTCAGATGTGGCCCAGGCCATACTTAAGGACCTCATGCATTAGTATTTTCTTCAGACTACAAAGAAAACATGGCACAGAGGCTATGGGGGATGTGAAATATGACGACCCACTCAATTACTTTGCCATCCTTTCCCCCTTCAGATCCTACAAGGCAGGCTCGAAGTCCTAGTTGGGTTTCAAGAATAATGGAAAGTCTACTGGGTAATCCATCTATCTCCACAAAGGTCTGAATGGGAATGAATGGGCCAGCCCTGCATCCAGAGGATTGTTCTAGTTCTTGTTCTTGATTAGCTGTCACACTCATTTTCACATGTATAATCTCTTCACTTCCTTGGTTCTTTATTGTTGTACAACAAACTGCATATGTTGAAAGTGTTTAAGTTGATGAGTTTTGACATACGTACGCACCCATCACTCTTCACCCCAATTGAAAAATAAACATTCCCATCATGAGCAACTGTTTCCCAATGTCTCTTTGCAACCCAATCCCCAACCCCCACCATCAGTAACCACTCATCTGCTTTGTGTCTCTATTGCATTTTCTAGAATTTAATATAAAACATTTGTGTAAATCAGATTCTCTGCTGTGGCAGAAAAGTGTAACCTATAGAAAAGCATACAAAAGAAAAATAAGTCATTCACAATTCCACCACCCAGAAATCATCACTGTTAACACAGTGTCATGGTCAGGTTCATGTGTCAACTTGGCCAGGTGATGGTGCCCAATTGTCTGGTCAAGCAAGCACTGGCCTAACCATTACTGTAAGGACATTTCCTGGACTTAAGTCATCAGTCTGTTGATTGCATCTGTGGCTGATCACATCTATGATCAGCTAAGGGGACTGTCTTTCACAGTGAGAGAATCCAAGCAGCTGGATTTATCCACCAGTTACAGACTTTTAAGGTGATGACTTCAGCAGTAAGAAGAGAGAACTTTCATCTTTATTTCAGCCAGCCAACCTTTCCTGAAGAATTCATCAAAGACCTTAATTGGAATTGCCAGTTTGCAGACTGTCCTATGGAGTTTGGACTCACGCATCCCCACAGTTGTGTGAGATACTTTTATGACAGCTCATATTTACAGATATTTCTGGTTAGTTCTGTCTCCCTAGAGAACCCTGCTTAATGCATATGTGTGTGTGCATTATATATATATTATATATATATAATATATATATGTATCTTTCTCTTTTAATGTATGCAAATATAAAATTAAAGGCATATTTAACACAAGTCGATCATATCCTTCTGTAGACTACTTCCACTCCGCTTACGTGAACCTTCTCATTTGCACTGCATGCTGATCAGACTCTGCTTCCTCCCCTCGACTCTACACCCTTCTTTTACAATTCTTGGCAACCCAATCTCCTTAGAAGGCCCTTGTGTCCCCTTTGACACCTTCCTTAGAACTAAAATTCATGGGAGGTTAGAACAGCTATTAAAGAACAAGGGGTTGGAGACAGTAACCTCTTTCATTTTCCTTCTGGTGCTGAGCTTGGATTTTTGCCTACAAGAAATTCAAAGATGATGATCATTAATTTGAGTTCTCTAATTCAACATTTTCCTTAAGGTGGCCTGCTGCCTAGACCCATGGGATGGACATCAGTATATAAAATAGAAATTTTTACTAATCCACAAGAAGATCCAAGCCAAAAGTTTGGAGTAGACTGGCCTAGGTGGATCAAGGACTACCCCAATGGGCAGACTACCCATGCCCATTGATGGGAAGAAGTCCCATCTCTGAGTCCTACTTAGCACTTCAGCCCATCATCATAGCAGCCACGCTTTTGTGTATTAGCTGATTGAATGGGGAAGCCAAGAATGGTGCACAATTGAAAATTTAACAAGGGCTCTTCATAAACTTGTACCCAAAATAAGCATAGTGCTATGGAAGCCAGGTTTGAATTCCAAGAAGTTTACCAGTTGGCTTCTCCTTCTCCTTCCTGACCCCCATCCTCCTTCTGAGAGGAGGAATTGATCTTTATGAGAAACTATTGGGATTAGCTGCTCCCTTCTGCTTTACTCTCCGGATGCTGTGTGTGTGTGTGTATGTGTGCACCTGTCAGTTTCATTGACAGTTCGAGACTCTCAGGCTGGTTTGATCTGCTGCCACCACTACCTTTAGCCAATTACATTAAAAATTGGATCTATTTCTTGGATGAAGAACAACAATCAATGCATTTTCCTCCAACTTAAAATATTTATGAGCTTAAGATGCAAAAAAAAACGTACAATCCCAACATTGTCATGTACCAGGTCAATAAACATTTAGGGAAGCACTGAGGTAGCATTTCTCTTTATTCTTCATTTCCAGACTGTACGTGAACTCTATATCTGAAGCAAACGGCACCTTTGCCATCCACCTTTTAAAGGTACTCTGTTAAGATAACCCTTCACACAGTGTGTTTGATTGTCCTGTGAGCATCTCCTCTGCCCTGGCCATGGTCTTCCAGGGGACAAAAGCAAACAGCTTCCCAGATGGCCCAGGTGTCTGCACCTGTCACATAGGAGAAGGGCCTGGCTTTGCTGTCATCCAGCTTTACATCGCACTCTCCAGACTGCTGGTGAGGGAGGACTGGGCGAGTGGAGCCTGTTGTGTGTCAGTGTGTACACACACATATACATGTGTTCACATCCTACTTATGATGTGAAATGAAGCTGTAATACCAGAAGAAATACTTTGTTATTATTTTTTCCTTCATTAATAAGTAGTTAAATCCCACTATAAAATTAATTTTTACAAAAGTATGAAGAAGAAAAAAATCCCTGTGGACCTACTACCCAAAGACAATTCACCCTTATTAATGTTAATCATTTCCCTCCAGTCTTTTTTACCCATTGCACAAAATGGTCACTAATGCCCTTCTTAGTTTTGAATTCAATAGACACCTAGTTTCTCCAAAATAGTTGACACTGTTGAAGATTTTCTCATCTAAATAGATTTTTGCCTTGGACCACGATTTCCATTCTAACTTCCTGGCCCCTTTTTCATGTAGTTTCATCCTCTGGCCCTTTTTCTCTGCCATGTCTTTAAATGTTGCTATTCCTTGCTGTGCTGCTTGGCCATCTTTCAAGCTCTTTCTTCCAGGTTGTCGTCCTCCCCTCCAATGACCTAATTGCAAGCCCAAAGCTTGTGAGTTTCAGATCTGTATATTTGGCTCAGATTTCTCTCCTACTCCAGACCTCAATCTCCAACCTCCCATCTGATACTTTCCTTGAACATCCAACAAGTGCCTCTATCTCAATTTATCCATCTCTAAGTCCATCACCCACCTTCCCAGCTTTCCTTCTTGAATTTTCAGCTCTGGCAATGGTGAGACTATAAGAAACAAATTTGCTTTAACAATTTTGCATACTCAGGACCTAGCCTGAGTTGGATTAAATATCAGTTGGATTAAAATCAAGGTAGGACAACAACTTGTTTTCCCAAGTCAGACCATAAGAAAGCTTCTTGCGTTTGTCATTCTGATGTACAAATTTTGAAAATATCTTTCTGACGTGACTTACAGACTGCCATTATCATTTACCTGATTCAGTGAAAGCATTATTAGCTCATCTTCCTTCCTTTTCTTGCCTTCTCCAACCCATTCTCTACATCACAGTCAGGGAGTCTTTTCTAAAGGTAAATCTGGGTCATACTAGCTGCTATAGCATAAATCACAGACTCAGAAACTGAACACAATAGACACGTATTTCTTGTTTACATAGAGCCAAATATGGCTGTTTCAAGTGGTGATTTAGAGACCTAGGATCCTTCCATAGTCAAGCCTGACTTCTAAGGTCATTGGAGAAGAAGATACAGGTAGAAAAGAAGAAGAAATGATGGTTATGGAAGTGACACACATCACTTCTGTTTGCATTCTGCTGCCTAGATCTCACTTCGTGTCCCCACCTAATAACACAGGACCCTAGAAAAGTGACCCAGCTGTATGCCCAGGTAAAAGAGGACTTGGCTTTTGTGATCAGCTATTGGTAGTTTCCCATTGGTGTTAAGATAAAATAATAGGGCTAACAAAGTCCCTGCTGATTTAATCCATTTGCCTCTCCATCCTTTGTCATTTCTGTTACATATTACTAAAGAAAGTAGTGCATATGGCACACTGCTAAAAGCAGTAGAATCCTTGATAATACATGACAAATGAATGATGGGTATAAAATTCAGCATTTGGAAAATGCAACAATAATAATTGCTTCAGGCAAGAGCCATTAACAATGGTTAAAACAACAGGGTATGATGAAAAACAGGATATTTATATATTCTAATTGTATCTCTCAAGGTATTTGTTAATTTAAAAGGGAAAATACTTATTTGCAGCTGAGAAACCTACCAAGTACCCATTTATTCGATCAATTAATGTTAATATCAACAAGAATGTGACAAACTGCCATTTTATCCGTCCTGATATGATAAACTAAGAAGGAGAATGCCACTCCTGTGGTATTCTTATCAAAATGCTTAACCTGAAATCAAGTGGGGATGCATCAGATACCATCAAATAGAGGGATATTCTACAAAATAATTGGCAAGTACTCTCTCAAAGTGTCAAAATTATGAAACACAAAGAAAGGGTGTCAAAGGGTTGGAGAGCTGCCCCAGAGAGAAGTGATATGCAACTTGTGAGCACGGGTTTGGGCTCTGGGCAAGAAAAAGACAGAAGTGGGACAATCAGTGAAATTTGGAAAGGGTCTGTTAATTACACAGGATTGCATGAATGTTGAATTCCTGATTTTGATGATTATATTGTGTTATTGGAGAATATGAGATAAGGGAAAAAGGAATTATTTGTAGTATTTTTTTGGCAATGCCTCAGTAAGTCTGAAATAATTAAAAAATTGTATAAACTTATTTCCATATACTAGTAAAAAACAGAATATAAAATTAAAATATGATATATTTAGGAAAGCATGAAACATCGAGTATCTAGAAACAAATTTAATAAACAATGGGTAATAACTATGGGAAAATTATTAAATTTTATTGAGAAATCTTAAAGTACTAAATAAGTGAAGCTGTGTTATGTGGTAATGGATTGACAACTCAATACAACAGGTGAAACCAATCCTGCTCTGACTACTACCTGCCAGAAGGGTGGAAACATCTGGCAGTTGAAGTGAGGTCATTGACTAAGGGCCTGGAAATGCTTCCCATTTTGACCTGCTGGTAGTTATATAGGTCTGGGTGAATGTCAAAAGTAGCTATTATGATTCATGCACTTTTTTTCCAGGTGAGTTATACTTCAATGAAAAAAGAAAATAAAACAAATCTCTGGGGTACAGTTAAAACAAAACTTAGTGGGAAGTATGTAGGGTTTCATGTCTATATTGGACAAGAAGTAAGACTGAAAAGATAACCTAAGCAACCAACTTAAAGAATTAGAAATACACAAGTGGAATAAACCCAAATGTTGCAGAAGTAAGGACACATTAAGGATGAAATAATACATTTCTGAAGTGGAAACAAGAGGTAAAATAGAGAGGTTCAAAAAATCTAAAGTTGCTTCTTTGAAAAGATAAATGGAACTCTAGTAAGATTAATCAATATAAAAAAAGAGACGGCATAAATAAACAGTTTTGGAAATGAAAAATGACACATGGTTATAGTTGCAACAGAGATTAAAATATAGTAAAATAATGCTATAAACAACCTTAATTTGAAAACAGGAGTGAAACAGAAATGTTCCCAAGAAGATATACAATCTATAAAACTGAGTTATAAGAAAAAGAAAACCTGAATGGTCCTGTAAACATTTAAAAACTTCAACCAGTAGTTTAATATTTTCTCACAGAGAAAAACACTAGTCATGAATGATTTTATGCATAAATTTCAACAAATAATGAAAGAAGGGAGAATCCTAGATTTACAAAAAGAATACCTTAACATTATTTAAAAAATGAAAGAGTAGCACTCAACTAATGTTATAAGGCTAACAAAACTTTGATACCAAATTCAGATGTGAATGGTACAAGAAAGGAAAATCACAAGCCAGTCCCATTAACTAGTAAATATTAGATATCTTTTAAATGAAATAGTAACAAATCGAACTGCCATCATAAAGAAGATAATACAGCATGATTATGTTCAATCATGGAATGGAAGGTTGGGTTAGCATTTAAAAATCCATTATTGTGCTTTTCCAATGTCACAAATTTGTTCATCTCAATAGATGCAACAAAAAGGTTTCATCAACCTTCAACAATTATCCATGAGAAAAATCCTTAGTAAACCAGGTTTATAGAGGAATTTCTGCTGCTTTTGTTCAGTATTGAACTATTAGAGGTTTTAACCAGCACAAAAGCCTTAAAATAAACATTTATTTGAATAATAAAACAAAAATGGGCTTTTGAGGGAATTTAATCGGTATGCAGAGATTAGAAAAATGCCTAGTACACTAGATCACAGTATATAAATTACAGCTATTATTATTAAAAATAATAAATTTCATTTTTATGCATCAAAAAGAACAAAAGTTAGAAAATACAATTTGAAAATACAAGTTACTAAAATATGAGGTTTCTAGGAATAAAATTAACAAAAGATAAGCAAGAGTATTATTGTGAAAAGTATAAAATGCTGTTGAAATTCCGTAAAGTTGACCACAATAAATATTTCCGGTCATAAAGAGGAAGACCCTGAGTTGAAAATGTGTTGGTTCTCCCC